>JAJJWW010001633.1:24282-109523 GCA_023531295.1 Papaver armeniacum | reverse complement strand
GATATAACTTGATTGACACTTGGGCATTGGTCTTTGGTGCCGATACAGTTATTTCTCATATTAATCGAGCCTCATGATTCTCTGTCTGTTCGATTTAGTAATTTTATTCGAGAAATAGAGATAAATCTCTTTGATATATTTCTCGAACTGATTCTCACTTTTAAGTTGGTTATCTTGGAATTATATTGAGTTTAATCCATACATATTATGAGAGCGAATTATTGGGTGTCGTTGTTTATACCCAGCTTTTTCGAGATATTGTCCTCACTTAGCCTTGTTGTTCATCCGACGGTGTGAGGTTTTCCACGGGCATCAGCTGCGGTTATCTAACGACAACTTCCCGAGAGGTCACTCATCCCTGGATTACTCAGCCTGAGTACACTTAGCTGCGAGTTCTACGCCAACTCGGTGCTAATTGTGCTGAAAAGCCTCGGTATAATGTAGACATTTCTTGCCTCTCGTGAAACCTGATGTCTTGTCATAGCATCCCAACATACTCTCCCACCAGAGCACAGAGTGGTAGTCCACTAGTTGTATCCCAACTAACACCGATATTGTTCCCACTTACGCCTTTGTGGTTATCCAGAGCGAGTGTGGAATTTTTAATCAGACTCTGCAGGTCATCCGATGCGTGACTTCAGAGAGGTCACCACATCTCGTGACTACTCTCGGTCGAGATGCTCAACTAAGAAGTTTTTCCCACAAATTATTCAAGTGAACCCATCGAGTCCTTGGTGTTAGGAAAGGAGAAACCATTACTTATATTATATTCACCAACTCTTGCTTAGAATAACTCGGGTAATACAATACCACCACGCTTAAATACCCGGTCCTCCGCTCTCAGAAATATATTTTCATTTCACGGATCTCCGTGATTCCTTCCCCTCGTGAGAGCATTACGACATATCTTGTCCGCGTGACTCTCTCACCCTCGGGAAGGTGAACTAGTCAAGTCGGATACGATACCATTTGTAATGACCGCCCCTCCACCGATACTATCCCACTTGAGACCTATGTGGTCATCCAGCGATGTGGGGTTTTTAGCGAGCATCCTTGTAATCCAACAACAATTCCTGAGAGGTCACCCATCCATGGATTGCTCCTGTCCGAGGAAACGCTTAATTGCAAAGCTTTTTGCCAACTACGGAGCAATTGTGCTTGAAAAGGCCTCGGTATAATTTAGACGTTCCTTGACTCATGTGAAACCGATGCTCGACATAACATCCGAAGCATACTCTCCCATCCGAAGCACAAGTGAACCGGTCCACTAGTTGTATCCCAACTAACACTGATATTGTTCCCACTTCCCATCAAGCGGTTATCCAGCAATGTGGGATTTTAACTGAGCACTACTACGGTCATGTAGCAAAATCTTCCCTAGAGGTCACCCATCCACGTGACTACTCCCGGACAGAACACGCTCAATCGAGAAGTTTTCCCCACAACTCAGTCAAGTGAACCCATAAGGCCCGGTGTTAGGAAAAGACAAACCATTACTTATATTCCATTCAACCAACCATTCAGAATATACGGTGTATTATCATCCAAACAAAGTTAAGTTCCATGTTGATGAAAATAACTTGAGTACATGATATTAGGATGGCCGTGGCCTCATGACAACATGGCCATCCTGTCAATTTATCACGGTCATGGAAAGGTGCTATTCAGATAGAAGATCATCATTCTTGACCCTTGTACGTCATATCACCATCCTCGAATATGTGATGTTGTTTTGAACCGAAAGTGGAGTCAACCCTAGCAACCATAATTATACAATAAAAAAGTCTATTAAAAAATAAATAGGACAAAAATGAGTTTATGCTCATGAGATAGAGAGGGTTGGGGAGAATTTGATATGTCTTGTTGAAAGGTGGGAATCTGTTTATATAAGAAAATCAATTTATTGATTTCATGTTCAACATATCCATAAATTGTAGTAAGAAAATAAAAGTGAGGGTGCGCTGCCAAAAAGCGCTAAAAGTGATTGAAATGATGACGAGATGCTTTCAAAAACTTTTAAATGATTGAAAGAGTGGCCAGAACTTTGTAATTACTATAGAATGAGATTGAAAGAAGTGAAAAGCGTCTTGAAAAGCTGTGGAATGAGATTACAATAAGTGATGAAATGCATGCAAAAATTGTAGAATGATATTTGAGAGTTTGAATTTCATGAATATGATGTAAAAGTATATATCTTGTTTTATTAATCAATTCGGGATATGTTATGATAGTATGTACACGAGGAAAAATACAAACATTTAAGCAACAAAATATATAATTGTAAACCCTAACTCGAGTTTCATAAGAATCAAAGTTACACTTAGCATATGCACAAGCCTTTAAAACATTATGATAACCCTAGTAGACGAGTTGTGTTTCGTGAGGTTTATAAATAGATATGTACCCATAAATCTATGCTAATCTGTCTCAGTCTTAATCGGAATCTCCTAAAGAAAGGATTGTGTTTGGTTTGATAATTGATCAAAGACTTTCTTTTTAAAAACTCATAGCACTCAACAAGTTCAAATTCTCTGTCTTTTAGTTGAGAGTATTTGATTATGCCAGTCTCTCCTACAACATTCAAACATTAACTTTAATGTTCATTAGTTGGAAGTTAAATATATTAAAATATCAAAACATAAATGGATAAAGATTTACAAGTATTTGAGTTTATTGATTCAAGAACAATTGCACTTGGTGAAATCCGGGTTGGAGGGCTATCAACTATGTTACTCCTTCATTGATTACTATATTCTTTGTCATGTATGTTTTACATTGTTCTTTGGAGAAATTTTTCATAATCTCTTTTATAATGGCGTCACACCGGTTCCGAGAAGGTATCAATTGGACAAACTCCTTACGGACATACGAACGGAGTTTGAGATAACTAAATCTTCTTGTAAATCATAACTAGCCATAGTACTTGGCGATATTTTTATAATGAATTAAGTAGATTAAACTTAATTTTTATGAAAAAAATGAGAAATAATTTTTGTCGTGTAAAGGTTTGAGTAATATAGGAAGAAAAAGGAAAACAATGAATAAGTAGTTGATTGAGATAAATTTTATTTGAGAAGATTGGTTTTGTTTTATAGAGAATAATAAGGGTTATTTAACGAGATGGTACTGACAAATGACCACACACAGCTTTGGTACTTACTTGTTTCAAATATTAAGGATGGTACCTTGACAATTGGTTGCTCAAAGTCTGTTTGACAATCTATTCTAGTACGGTAGTTTTTATTTTATAAAAAAGTTTATTAAGTAAAAATAAAAAAGTGTCTAATTTATTTTGACAAATTATGCAAGTTCTGTTAAATACCCATAACCACTAGATAGTAATAATATATGCTTCTCTTTACAAAAATTCTGTGTGATGGCAATCGCATAGATATGTGAATGATCACTACAAACCCCAATGCTTTATTGTCTTCTTCACAGTCATTTTCAACTCATGAATCTTGAAATTCCCATTATCATATTAGTTGATGACAATGATGATCATCAGCGTCGTGTTAGCCAATTTATCGAGATATTTTTTGGATAGATATTTTAGATAATTCTCACGGTTGTTTTGGGAGCGTCGATTTATAAGCCCAGATTGGTAAATGTGGGCGAAAGTATAATGAAATTGATTACAATAAATATGGTTTTCATTTAAGCTAAAATCTGTAAATTCACTTGATTTCTTTGATAATGTTAAAGATGGTTAGTTTAGTAAAGAAGACGGAAAATGGCAAAGATGAGATGGCCCGATGCAATCAAATAAATAAACTTTGATTTTTGGTCATTAAGTGGCAAATTGCTTCATTCTGATGAATTTTTAATACTCAAAATGTTGTTGTTTCTTTTTATAAGCTGAAACTAGTGAGTTGATTAGAGTTTTGTTGGATAGGAGTGGGAGTGGAAGTTAAACTCTCAAAAGATTTTTTTTTTTTTTTTTGGTAAGTATCCTCTTGTAGGTTCATATGGGTTTCTTCATCTTCATCACAGCTTGACTTAATTTATCAAGAAAATCATCATCGGACCAGTCTTCCTCGAAGGATATGGAAGCTTTAATAACTGTAGCTACAAAAAAAAAATTTCCCTTTGGAATCATCGTTGGATTCTGACTATCCATATTTGTTGAGAATGATTATTAACTTCATCCATATTAATTTCTTTAGAAGATGAATCTAGAAATCCTTGGACTAATTTGCTGAGTTGACGAAATACAGATGTTCATCGGTTACAACTTAAGTCAGCCGAAGATGTTAGAAGGGATTGTTGAATGAAACGAGAGATGAAGGATTTTTATAAGGGGTAAATTTGTAAAAAAGGTATAAATTTTAAATTAAAAATGAAAAACTAAAATAAATATTGGTCAAATAAATATTTTGTGATGTCAGCGAATTAGTAGGTCTGCCAGCTCTTAATATTAAAATATTGAGTTTCTGAAGTAGGTATTGAGTAAATTTCTTGGGTATAAATACATTAAATAGCCCGAATAATAATACGACTATGTTTTTCAAAAAAAATTTCTATAAAGGTCCAACGAACCCGGAAGAGAAAGACGTCTATGCCAAATAAGGGACCAAGATTGAGAGTGAGAGACCGTAAATAAACAAAAACAAATAAGTATTGAATTTATAAGAGGACCGTATGGATACTTAGTCCCGACGAGCTAAGCCCTGATTTATCAACACTATAGATTTGTGTTCTGGTAAGCCTTGACAGCTAACTACCATCTTATCATCATAGTAGTTGCTTATTACTAGTTAACGGCAAAAATAAAAAACAACACTCGCCGTAAGCATACTTCCTAATTTCATGATGAGGTAAAGTAGGGCGGGCGAGGAGGGGCGCTTTGCTCTTATATAATAATTTTTGTAAATTTAAGTGATCGAAATTCTGAAAAAGATTGAGAATGGTTAAGTAGAAAAGCAAAAATGTCCATCATTTTAGTCAAATTCTTTTATAATATTTTTATATCTGCCTTTTAGGGGTATAATTGGAAATCAAACTTTAATATAATATATCTAAAATCCAAATGCCTTGAGATTTTACAAAATTTATCTCACGTTGGAAAGGTTATAAAAAACTCTACGCAACAAGTACAAACGACAATATCAAATTTAGGTTCCCGAAAATTTGGAGGTACTTATCATTTTAGGCCAATTTTAGAAAATTAAATGTATATATCCATTATGCAAACTACTACAAAAGATACATAATCACTTTATATACCAAAATTTTAGTTTATGCATCAACTAATTTCGTTGCAACTAATACAACGATGTACTCCCTAAGTTTCAAGAAGAAAAATGATCACTTTAATTTTAGGCACAATTCTAGAAAATTGAATCATGTCTGTAAACCACACGCAAATGATGTAACACATTTATACAACCATATTTTGGTTTATGGATCGACTAATTTTCCGTTTAAAAAAGTGATACTTTCTGGCAGTTCGGATACTTTTTTAGCGAAGCGGAAGAAAATATCACTTTTTAAAGCAGGCAAAGTATCACTTTGAGCGGGTGATGTCTTTTTTGAAGCAAGATGAAAGTATCACTTTGAAGCAGGTGAAAATATCACCTTTTTCTTAAGCGGGACGAAAGTAGTCTAATAGAAAATGACGTGTTCGGATTCTTTTTGGTGGTGTCGTGCATGATGATTTATCTTTAGTATCTTATCTTTATTTCAACATTTTGACGAAAAATAGTTCAAATCGAAATTAAAAATATCAAAACGGAGACAGTATTCTGGTTGATTACTTTGTAGTTAGTTCCATGTAATGTTAGGAATCTTAGGATTCATGTTGTGTATGTAACAAGTAAAGACTCTTCTTAATTATGCAACAAGTACCTACTTCCGTACTTGGGCAGGTAACAACTAAGTGGTTCTAGAACATGGCAGGGCAATCCATCTGTTCTCGTCCTTCTCCATTTTATTTCTTCAATTTAAAAATAAATAAATTATGATGACATGGTAGATAGATTGATTCAGCTTTGCTTAGAGCAAATCCTATGGGTAGTGTAACCCTTTCATTTTGAAAGGGTCACTACCAATTTGGCCTAATTTGCTCCCACTATGGTAAGTGAAATGGTGTATTTTGGTCCCAAAGCGTTCGGCCACTCGTTCGGTGAGCAGTGGTTGGTAGTGTAAAACTTTCGAGGAGGCTGTCTAAGTAAAGAAAATAACAATAAACAAATAAAAAGAAATTTTCAATCTCCACCCGACCAAACAACCCCCATTCATTCACCGTGACATATCTGACCAACACCAGTTCTTCCATTAGGCACGATTTGCACTTGATTCAAATCGACGAATGAATCAAACCCATTGATGTAACGAGAAACAACCCGACTGCTTTCCATTAAATCGGCCATCAATGGTGTAGTCAGATTTACGCCATTAATAATCCATTGCTGTTGTCCCAGAACCAAAGTTATCCCGATCATCCGTTGAGCACAATCGACGCCTCAAGATCTTCGATTAAACCCATCCAGCCATCACCTATATCAAGCCTTCTTCAATTGATTGAAATACAAATCAATTATTCACACCACGAACTCAGATCAATTGACCCCTAAATCTCCATCGATCGAGCTCATGGAATGAACCCAATCTCCGTTCACAGCGAATCAACATCACGACCTAGCTTTGCTGTAACCAAGTTTCGGTCTTGAAACTTCATACTGCATCTTCATGATTTCATCTTCGTTTACAACTCGAGCAGCCCTCAAACAGTCACCATTTAATCAAGACCAGAAAATTAGGTCAAAACCCATTGCAATCAGCTACTATGAACTCGTTCTCATCCGGATTTCGGCTCAAAGACAATCGATCAATACCCCCAACTCGGTGCTCTGCGGTTGCTCGAAATGATGCTCGGATCAAAGAGAAGATGGTTTTCTTGATGTTGCATTAAGAGAGAATGAAATGTAGTGGGGAGATGGACACGTCTCCGTTTTCATTTTCTTTTAAAACACTTCACGGAGATTATCTCAAGTAAAGTTTGAAAAACTTTAGCTACGGGAGAGCAGTCTCGTAAGGTTTCAAAAAAATTTCTTTCGGGGGACAATCCAAGATTCCCGGTCCTACTTTTGTTTTTGCCCATAGTGGCTAGGCTCGTTCATATGGGTGAAGTAGTCTTCCATATGGGTGAGTTAGTCTCACTTTGGAGACTACCCTTAGGAGATGCTCTTAGAGCATCCCACGGTCGTGAGTATAACCAAATTTTTGGTAAAAAACGACGCTTGATGGAGACGGAGTAAAGATCAAAACCAGACTATAGCAAAACCCGGACCATATTTGGTCTTTAGAAGGTCTTTAGTCGGCGTAAATTGAGTTGCGCGATGGGCGTAACTCAAAAGTTGCGCCCCAATTAAAAAAAAAAAAATGGCGCAACTTTGGAGTTGTGAATAATAATAAAAAAAAAAAAAAATTAGGCATCTTAGAGACCAAACAAATAAAAAGTTTAAATGGGTTGGCTGTTGGCATAAATTTTCGTATGAATCATTTTTTTCTTCTAATCCTCCGATTGGCGAAGTATAAAGTTGACCGCAAAGTTGACAATTAGTATGTCTCGCAGATGCAAATGCATCTTTCGCTCAATAGTTTGTGGAAACCATGCTCCTATAAGACGTGATTTTTGCAACAAGCATCTCTAATGGAGATTCTAAGAAAAAATAACTGCAAATAGAAAAACTTTCACAGAGAAAAGTTTAGATTTCTAGACTCACAGAGTCATTTTTATACATTTTTATTTATTGAAAATTTCCTATTTCCTATTATATCTCAATCTCAACAACACCTGTTTAAGAGATTGCAGTAAAAACCATCATTGGAGACGGTCTAAGTGGAATTATGAGTTTAATTACTTAAGCTAGGTAATCAAGCGATAGTCAACACCTTTTATACTAAATTATCAGAATTAGGTATAGCATTAGTATTAGATTAAAGATTTAATCAGATCTCATCTACTGTGTTAATCAGTAGACTTTTTTTACAGCGAAAAATTGTACCTAATTCAGGATGGGGAGGATGAAAACTGGGATATTGGATTTTGATTGGTTCAATCTTCTGACATTATCTTTTTCCCCCTCTCAATAATTCCTTCTTTCATTCTTCTAAAAAACCAAAACCCTCCTCATCTCTACAAAATTCAGACCCAAAATTTCTTTCTGCTTCTTCTTCTTCTTCTTCTTTCTTTGTCTATCTTGTTTGGGGATAATGGCAAACCTAGCCTTGAAACAGTGTATATTTCTTGGTTCTCCAATTACAAACAAGAATCTTAGTAATGGGTCGATTTCAGTTATTGGGTTCCCACCACCATCTTCTTCATCTCGAAAACACCTTGTTTTGACCGCTAAGGCTGCTGTTACCGTTGAGCAGCAAACCGAGAAGAAAGTCTCTCTGATCAAAATTGGAACCAGAGGAAGGTATTATCTTCCTTCTCTGTAAATTGACTAATTCATGAGCTAATCATTTACAAATTTGGCTTCTTTTTGATTTTTTGTTTCTGGGTTTTGGATATTTGGATAAAGTATCTTCATTTTTGTACTTTTATGATCTGTGTATTCTTCATGGTTATGTGTGCTTTAAACATCTGAATTTATTCCAATTTAGTTAGTTAGAAATGATTGGGTTAGGTTACTGAGACTTCTTTGTGAATTGAACCTGTTAAATTGAGGATTGGCAGTAGGTTTCTGAATAGTTGAGAAAATAGTGAAGGCTTGTAAACAGGTTCACTTGCTCCTGCGGGGCTGGGTCTTTATCTTTTCTTTGGCTGTTGTAGGAACTTGAACAGCAAGGTGGTTTTGTATCTGTTATGTGTTTTGATAGGATTATGGAGCCATCAATTAGTATCATTCTACTAGTTTAGAAATTAACGAAGATCTGTTGAGGTTTATGTCATGGACTGAAAGCTACCAATACCTGTTAGTTTTGAGGTCCGTCTACTACCCAAGTCTTCTCATCTGAGTATTAGTTTTGGCCAAATGTTAGGGACCTGCTAAGTAAGTAATTTGTGAGCATAGCTGCTAGAAAGACGCCTGATTCTCCGTCTGTTATTGTTGTCAGTATATTCAGAACAGTATACGGGGAGTGCCTGTAAGATATCCGAAAAATTCTAGTACTTAGGAAACTGAATTTAAAATCAATGAAGATATTTAAAACTATTTTCCTGGCAATCTGAGAGTATCCTTACCCTTATTCTGGAGGTCTTTTTTTTCTTTGTACTGATTTAAGTGTTCTCCGTTGGGTGATATAATTCCTGTGCTTTGTGTAGGACAGCCCACTGGCACTTGCTCAGGCTTACCAAACACGGGAGAGACTCATTGCCGCACATGCAGACCTGGCTGAAGAAGGAGCCATTGAAATTATTATTATAAAAACAACTGGTGACAAGATACTGGATCAGCCTCTTGCAGATATAGGAGGCAAAGGCCTGTTCACAAAAGAGATAGATGAAGCTCTACTAAATGGCGACATAGATATTGCCGTCCACTCTATGAAAGATGTCCCTACATATTTACCAGAAGGGACGATTTTACCATGCAACCTACCACGAGAAGATGTCCGTGATGCATTTATTTCATTGAGTGCAGCTTCTCTGGGTGATTTACCTGCTGGAAGTGTTGTTGGTAGTGCTTCTCTTAGAAGACAATCACAGATACTGCACAAATACCCTTCATTGAAAGTAAGTAATAATTTGTATGAGAGAGTATCAGGATCTTCACTTGTTACCAACCTTCATGGTAGTGCCTGGGTGGCGTTTCTTATTTTATTCTTTCCCTTGCTAAGATACATATAGATAACTCAGCCTTCTGTCATCTCCTTTGAGGGTTAGTGGTTATTGAGAACATGGATTATAAAACTAATGACCCTTTTGGTTATAACAGAGTGCTAGTGTCAGCAATTACCATCCTGATATGTCCATCTACTGGGCACAACATTTTAGGTTGTCATAATCCAAATAGGCTGGTTTGCAAGTTATACCGAATCGACGCCTTTAGTTTCTTGCATCTGGTTGTGGGTTGAATTTTGGAGTCTGCATTGGAATCATCAACTTGAATGGTCAACTCATCTTATTGAAAGTTCAAAACAATCCTGTCATTCTGAGTAGCATATCCAAACATATCTTTGTTCTGTATCGTTTTTTGAATTTGTCCAGTTCCTGCGCTCTATAATCTTATCTATCTCTTAGGAGCCTTCCTTTGATGCATTTCTTTCCTATTTTGCAGGTCGAGAACATTAGAGGCAACGTTCAAACAAGATTAAAGAAACTTAAAGAAGGGAAAGTCAAAGCGACATTATTAGCATTGGCCGGGCTCAAACGTCTTGACATGACAGAAAATGTCACTGCCATTCTATCCATAGATGATATGCTTCCAGCCGTTGCTCAAGGAGCTATTGGAATTGCATGTCGGACCAATGATGATAAGATGGTATATATCCGTTAGTTTCCAAGTCTTGCAATTCCCTATTTTCAGATTGTTGATTCTAAGAAAATGAGAAGTTTTATGTAATTAGGTTTACTTGACACCCTCACTTCTTGATCGAACTTAGTGCTATTGCATTTTCAGTTTGTCCTTTCTTTACCCCTTCTTAGTGCCTTTTGACTTTCTTCTGCTTATCTCAGTTAGCTTCTTTTATTCTCATTTTATGGTGATTGGAATTGACTTTTCCTTTTCTGTTTTCCTCTTCTTTTCTATGTAAATGGACCATGGTTGTTCTCTTTGTTCCTTTAGATAGTGACACTAACTAGGGTTAAATTTAAGCTTTTGGGATTGCCTGTAAAAATGGTGCAAAACTTGAGTCGTCTCTCTGTGACTTGCATATTTTAGTTTCAATTCGAATTATATCTGCTTATTATGCAATAAAAATGAATTCTGTCAATATTTATTAACACTGTCTTGTGTAGGCTAATTACATTGCTTCACTGGATCACGAGGATACCAGATTTGCCATCACATGTGAAAGAGCTTTCCTTGCAACACTGGATGGTTCTTGCCGAACTCCGATTGCAGGTTATGCTCACCGCGATGCAGATGGTTCTTGTGTGTTTAGGGGATTGGTTGCTTCACCTGATGGAACCCAAGGTAAGCCAAATATTATTGAATGTCAATTGTCTTACATTCGAAGTTGCCCACCATTTGTATATAAAATCCAACAAGGACCCCTCTGGTTTCTGCTTATAATACGCACTTTTTTTATAACAAGGTAAAAGTCCAGATATATTTGGATTGAACGTTACACTATAAAACCACTCTTCTAGACAAACTTGCACAATTGGTCTCTTACTTACCACTTGTTCTGAGATTCCACATAGAGATGATTCATGGTTTGTTTTTTCTATTCCTATTTTGAGCAGTTTAACTAATCCTGGCAGATTTTCACAAAAGTTTAAAACTGTTTCACCTCATAAAAATTGATTGGCCAACTAAAAAATCAGTGGGTGGTTTCTTCTTTTCAAAATTCTTGGTACCTTCTCATTATCAGTACTCATTTACTGTCTTTCTTTCTTATTTAGTACTTGAGACATCGAGAACGGGTACATTTGCTCTAGACGATATGATTTCCATGGGGAAAGATGCTGGTGAGGAATTGCGTTCACGTGCTGGTCCAGGTTTCTTTGATTTCTTAACAGCCCAAAAGTAGGAATACGAAACATATTAGGTGAGGAAGAAAGAAAGTCTCTGGCGCATTCAAAGGAAGAGGTTATGCGCCGGCTTCTGCTGTTTGTACTTTGTAACATTTACCGGCCGTAGTCGTTTGTTGAGCTAGATTAGATAAAGCATGCTGTACGGAACTTCAAATGCTGAAGAAGATTAGATTAGACTATTTATTCATTTTTGTGCAAGTTAGTTTTTCGTTTTCCTCGTTCTTCTTCACAGTTGGCATATACAATCTCTTATTTTGGTAATTGTTCAAAATGAAATCTATTACTGCTTTTTTTTTTCTTCCAGTAAGCAACTGAACATCTTTCGGAAACTTTCAAGAGAACCAGTTTCCTTTTCATAGATAGGTTTCACATAGAAGGGTCATTTTGTTTTCTGTAAGACAAGTTAGCAGGTAATAGGAAGAAAGTGATTTGAAGATAATTTGGTGATATAGTTCAACAAACAAAAGAAAGAAAAAAAAACTTGGGTAAATCTTACAAGAGAACTGGTGCTAATGGAAAAGAAACAGAGGGACCAACAAATGAAACTTTCTTGAAATGGAAAAGTGGAGGAATTTTAAGATAAAGGGGCAGCTGGGAGATCCTTCATCCAAGCATCTAATGGTTTACCTATAGAGTATACGATGAATCCGATCTTTCTTAGTTCATCCGGATTCACTACATTCCTTCCATCGAACACAAATGCCGGTTTCTCCATTCCATCGTAAATCCTTTGGTAATCTAGCGACTTGAACTCATCCCACTCCGTCATGATGCAGATACCATGAGCTCCCTTGGCTGCTTCATACGCATCCCAAGTCACAGTAACCATTTCCTTCGATTTAGCTGTAGGACTACTTGGGACAAGGTGCTGCGGATGATCCCAGTCAAATTTGCTCGTTGTTAGATCCCTTCTAATTTGATCCTCACTTACCTGTGGATCGTAGATTGACAACTTTGCTTTGTCCCCTAATAGACCCAAGCAGACATCGATTGCAGGCGTCTCCCTAGTGTCACCGGTATCCTTCTTAAATGCGAATCCTAAGACGAGTATCTTCTTTCCCGACACAGTGTTGAACATGGATGACACTACCCTGTTCACAAACCTCAACTTCTGGTAGTCATTGATCTGGACTACCTGCCTCCAATAGTTTGCCACCTCTGTCAGACCGTTGCACTCACAAATGTACACCAGGTTCAGTATGTCCTTCTGGAAGCAGGAACCGCCGAACCCGACACTTGCGCTCAAGAACTTGGGGCCAATCCTAGTGTCCTTACCAACGGCATAAGCAACCTCCGAGACATTAGCACCCGTTGCCTCGCATAATGCAGACATGGCGTTGATAGACGAGATCCTTTGCGCCAATATTGCATTTGCTGCCAGCTTCGAGAGCTCCGCTGACCATAAATTAGTGGTTATGATACGATCCACTGGAACCCATTTGGCGTACACACCCTTAAGGGCAGCCACTGCCTTCTGTCCTTCAGGGGTTTGACGTCCTCCTATGAGGACTCGATCCGGATTAGTGAGGTCATCAATGGCAGTACCCTCGGCTAGGAATTCAGGGTTCGAGAGGATTTGGAAGTTAACACCATCGCGACTGTTGTGGTTTAAGATCTTCTCGATGGCTTCTGCAGTCTTTACGGGGACAGTCGACTTCTCTACCACAATCTTGTCGGACTTGGCGACATCAGCGATCATACGGGCAGCACTCTCCCAGTAAGTGAGATCAGCTGCCTTGCCAGCGCCAAGACCACGGGTTTTGGTAGGGGTATTGACTGAGACGAAGATGATATCGGAATCCGCAATATGGGACTCGACGTCTGAACTAAAGAAGAGATTGGTGTTTCTGCATGATTTGACAACTTCATCAAGGCCAGGCTCAAAGATTGGGAGACGGTCACTGTTCCAGGCATTGATACGTGGAACTGAAATATCCACGACGACCACTTGAATATCCGGGCATTTGTAGGCGATCATTGCCATGGTTGGTCCTCCAACGTAACCGGCCCCGATGCAACATATTTTTACCATTTCGGAACAACTGTACGAGTGTTTTCTTATTCTTTTGCTTGTGATCAATGTATTTTCGAGTGAGAAAGACTATTAATTAACTCTCATAACAACCGATAAACTGCATGCGCTGGATCTTTGAGAGCTCAAAAGGAACATGCATAGACTTTCCTTTTTCTTATGAAGAAGAAAAATTTAACGAAGTTTTGTTAGTTTGAGCGAAATTTGTGAATATTTTCTTGTGGAGGGGAGAAAAGGTAGGATCATGCATGAATGCATGCTTTTAGAGAGAATAAAATGGATCACAGGAACAGGGTCACTTCTTTTTTCCTTCTCTTGTTTTGACGCAGTCAGCAGGACAGGTCACCCTCGTCTCTATCCAGGAGTCAGTGACAAGCCAGGACTTTTTGGTTTGGGAAACAAATGTGCAGAGTTCAAATTTGTTCACGCTCCTCTACCGAATGTATAGTTCATGTTCTTCCGATTGGTCGATTATTTAACTGATGGCCCCATTACCCTCCATGTTTAAAATCACGACCCTCGTTATATAACTCCCTACATTTAATCAAGGGTAGAGATTAAAATGTTACAATCTTCTGCACTTTGTGCAAGGTAAAAGATAACAATATCCTTCGCACCATATTGGCCTCCCGAATTTTTTGACATTTTTTTCTTCTCACTTTTGTGTTATAAAAAGTGTGATCCAGATACCGCAAAAATTGTAAAATGTTGTTATTAAACTCTAGGAGTTTTATTTGAGGCATGGGAGTTTCCTTTCCCGACCTCTAAGACTAGCAAACCCGTTTTCGCTTGGGAAAAATATAGTTTGGTTCTTTTTTAGTGGTCCCATGTCTGTTTAGTCCTTTAGGAAAACACCTTTACTGTTTGGTCCATAATTATTTAAAAGTATAAAACTGACAAAAAAAACCTTCCGTGTTAATTTTTTACTTATTTTCTTTGTAGCAATCATAAACATTCATTCGAAATGATGAAAATCAGATAAACCGGAGTTCATTCCGAAATGAACTCCATATAAAAACCTATATAAACCAGAGTTCATTCCAGAAATGAACTCCATATAAAAACCTAAAAAACCAGAGTTCATTCCAGAAATGAACTCCACATAAAAACCTAAAATAAACAGAGTTCATTCCAGAAATGAACTCCATATAAAAACCTAAAAAAACAGTTCATTCCTCATTTACGGAATGAAACCTACTGGCAGTTCATCATCATCTTCATATCATCTTCATGACAATCATCATTCGTGATCCTTCGTCATTCAACAACAAAGAAGAACATCGAAAATCTTCTTCATCATCTTCGTTTCAATCTTCATCTTCTTTGACAGCAACAACAGCAGCAGATCTTCATCTTTTTAATCATCTTCAACAGCAGCAACAGGAAAAAATGACGAAAAACGAAAAATCATCGTCGTCTTCATCATCATCTTCATCTTCATCTTCTCCACCATCTTCAACAACAAACACAAAGGAAAAAACATACAAATCTTCATCGTTTCATCATCATCATCTTCACACACCATCTTAAACAGTAGCAGAAGAAAAAAGAAGAAAGAAAGAAGAAGAAGAAGAAGAAGAAGAAAAAAGTAGATCTAGAAAAGAAAAGAAAAAAGTGAGAGAAAATAAATCTGAAAATTATTCTCTTCTCTCCTAATAATGAGTATATATATGGTCCCCATTAAAAGGGTATTTCTGCCACTACCATTTGACAATTACATCATCCATGACGTCATCCCGCGTGGGTATTGTCCACCCTAGGACCAAACTATAATTTTTAGGACCAAACTATAATATATATATATATGGGAAAAATATAGTTTGGTCCTTTTATGCCTGGGCCCACATCAGTTTAGTCCTGTTAGAAAAAAAAAATTAGCATTTGGTCCACAATTAAAAAAAAATATAAAACAGACTTAAATACCCTTTACACACGTCGTCATAATCACACGTGTCGTCGGGTCCCACTGTAACCGCCCACCCATAAACACGTCTCCTAAAAACGCTTTAGCCTCTCTTTCCATTTTCATTATCAGAGAAAGAAAACTGATTCGTCCGCCATTATCAGAGAAGAAACTGCTTCCTCTTTTTTTCTTCAAGATCCAGAAATCAAAACATTAAAATCATTTCAATCTTCACAAATCGAAATCAAATCAGTAGAACAAAACACCCAAATCAAAAACCGTAGAAAAAATAGAAATCAAAACCCTAAAAATGAGGAGATCGAAGGGCAAAAAGTAGTGGAATCATCTTCTGACGATGAAGTTGAAGAAGTTGAAGAAAGAAACAGTCAATTAGTTGAGTTTGTAGGAGTAAATGAAGTTGAAGAACAACTAGTTTCAAAGAAATCCAAAGCAAAGAAACCGTCGAAAGGTACCAAAAAACCCTAATTCGAAGTAGTAGAAGTTTTATTCTGATTTTCGATGTTTATTGTTCTTCTGAATTTTTATTTTGATTTTCGATTCGTCTTGTTGCATGTATATTTTCGATTCGTCTTGTTCCATTTATAGACTTCATGCCATAGAAATGGACTTCATTCCCAGTAGTGAAGTCTAGAGTGAAGTCTATTAAAACCTCTTCATTCCATGCCATAGGAATGGACTTCATTCCCAGGAGTGAAGTCTATTAAAACTCTGTATAGTCCATGCAATAGAATGGACTTCATTCCTGGAGTGAAGTCTATTAAAACCTCTTCACTCCATGCCATAGTAATGGACTTCATTCCCAGGAATGAAGTCTATTAAAACTCTCTATAGTCCATGCAATAGAATGGACTTCATTCCCAGAAGTGAGGTCTATTAAAACCTCTTCATTCCATGCAATAGAATGGACTTCATTCCCAGGAGTGAAGTCTAGAAAAACCTCTTCATTCCATGCAATAGAATGGACTTCATTCTCAGGAGTGAAGTCTATTAAAACTCTCTATAGTCCATGCCATAGGAATGGACTTCATTCCCAGGAGTGAAGTCTATTAAAACCTCTTCATTCCCAGGAGTGAAGTCTATTAAAACTCTCTATAGTCCATGCAATAGAATGGACTTCATTCCAGGAGTGAAGTCTAGAAAAACCTATCCAGTCCATGCCATAGAAATGAACTTCACTCCAGGAATGAAGTCTATTAAAACCTCTCCAGTCCATGCCTTATAAATTGACTTCACTCCAGGAATGAAGTCTAGAAAAACCTCTCCAGTGCATGCAATAAAATGGACTTCATTCCAGGAATGAAGTCTATTAAAACCTCTACATTCCATGCCATAGATAGAATGAAGTTATGAGAAGTCTAGAAAAGTTTTAGATATATATTCTACGGTCCATAACATAGATATAATGAACTTTATCTTCTTTATATCACCTAATATTTTATGAAAAACCCTTGAGCGTTAATGTTTTTTTGTTTTTCTTTTAAAAAATGTAGATAAGAAGATAAAGTGTAGCTGTGCTGGAGTAATTGCACTTGTTCAAAAGATTAAAGCACTAGAGGATGAAGAGGCTTTGAATGAACAACGAAAACGTGCTTTGTATAGGAGTCCATTGGGTAATGTAGCCAAAGTGTTTCGGAAGAGACCATTGTTGCTCTTTGCATGGAATAAGTCACTACCTGCCGTCCAAATTATATGCAACACACATCGTTCATTCCTGGTTCAAATGATCATGTGTTCGTTTTCAAAGTAGGGAAACAAACATTTGTGCTAAGATCCTCACCGAAGAGTTGTCATTAATATTTGGAATAACATGCATCCCCTCAGCGGCGGAATAGAAGAAACTTTCTTGGACTCAAGAAACCAGACAGACTACACTTGTGGAAGGTTCTGGAAAACCTACAAATTTGATCCACCAAAAAGGAAACCTTTTGATCTAAAGAATACAGAAATGAAAGATAAAATTATTGAGTTGATTAAGAATAAAGGATCTATTGAAGATCTTGTACCAATGTTTGAACTTTTTCTCTTGTCTACCATTTTTGTTACTACTGGTGATGGAGGTTCCATACACTCCAAGTACCTAGCTTGCCTAGAGTCAATAGGTACAGTGTCTTTGCCGCATCTCATACACAAGCATTTTATGGAAAGCTTGAAAAGAGATTCTTCTGAAGGATGTTACCTTTACTTGTTGGTGAGATGAAAACTGTTAGATACTTATATGTTTCTGTTGATGGTGGTTTTTAAACAAGGGGTAAAATCGTAAAACCCCATGACCTAGTGTTACCCGCAACACATTAATTAAGAGCATTTAACTCAGGTGTAAATAATTAATAGGGGTATTTTTTCAAAATACCAGATTAGGGTTTTCAACACAGAACCCTAATTCCAAACCAAGCCGCACTCTGCGTACCATGGCAACAATGCCAAACCAAGCCGCACTCTGCGCACCATGGCAGCAATGCCAAACCAAGCCGCACTCTGCGCACCATGGTAGCAATGCCAAACCAGGCCGCACTCTGCGCACCATGGCAGCAATGCCAAACCAAGCCGCACTCTGCGCACCATGGCAACCATGCCAAACCAAGCCGCACTCTGCGCACCATGGCAACCATGCCGAACTAGCCGCACTTCTGCGCACCATGGCAAAGAATGCCAAACCAAGCCGCACTCTGCGCACCATGGCAACCATGCCGAACCAAGCCGCACTCGCGCACCATGGCAACCATGCCGAACCAAGCCGCACTCTGCGCACCATGGCAACCATGCCAAACCAAGCCGCACTCGCGCACCATGGCAACCATGCCAAACCAAGCCGCACTCTGCGCACCATGGCAGCAATGCCAAACCAAGCCGCACTGCTGCGCACCATGGCAAAGAATGCCAAACCAAGTCGCATATCGCACACCATGGCAACAATGCCAAATCCCCAAGCCGCTATGCCATTGGCACACGCCAAATATAGCGCCCCAGGCTTGCAAGACTTGCAACTAGGTCAACATGGCCGCACATGCCATTGGCACATGCCAATACGTGCCGCAAGCCATATTCCAAGTCGCTATGCCATTGGCACACGCCAAATATAGCGCCCTAGGCTTGCAAGACTTGCAACTAGGTCAACATGGCCGCACATGCCATTGGCACATGCCAATACGTGCCGCAAGCCATATTCCAAGTCGCTATGTCATTGGCACACGCCAAATATAGCGCCCTAGGCTTGCAAGACTTGCAACTAGGTCAACATGGCCGCACATGCCATTGGCACATGCCAATACGTGCCGCAAGCCATATTCCAAGTCGCTATGCCATTGGCACACGCCAAATATAGCGCCCTAGGCTTGCAAGACTTGCAACTAGGTCAACATGGCCGCACATGCCATTGGCACATGCCAATACGTGCCGCAAGCCATATTCCAAGTCGCTATCCCATTGGCACACGCCAAATATAGCGCCCTAGGCTTGCAAGACTTGCAACTAGGTCAACATGGCCGCACATGCCATTGGCACATGCCAATACGTGCCGCAAGCCATATTCCAAGTCGCTATGCCATTGGCACACGCCAAATATAGCGCCATAGGCTTGCAAGACTTGCAACTAGGTCAACATGGCCGCACATGCCATTGGCACATGCCAATACGTGCATAAAGCCATATTCCAAGTCGCTATGCCATTGGCACACGCCAAATATAGCGCCCTAGGCTTGCAAGACTTGCAACTAGGTCAACATGGCCGCACATGCCATTGGCACATGCCAATACGTGCCGCAAGCCATATTCCAAGTCGCTATGCCATTGGCACACGCCAAATATAGCGCCCTAGGCTTGCAAGACTTGCAACTAGGTCAACATGGCCGCACATGCCATTGGCACATGCCAATACGTGCCGCAAGCCATATTCCAAGTCGCTATGCCATTGGCACACGCCAAATATAGCGCCCTAGGCTTGCAAGACTTGCAACTAGGTCAACATGGCCGCACATGCCATTGGCACATGCCAATACGTGCCGCAAGCCATATTCCAAGTCGCTATGCCATTGGCACACGCCAAATATAGCGCCCTAGGCTTGCAAGACTTGCAACTAGGTCAACATGGCCATACGTGCCATTGGCACATGCCAAACACACACGTTGGTAGCCTAACCTGCAAACCGTGTAACCTACCACCAAGGCATTCCGCACATGCCATTGGCACATGCCAAACACACACGCCGGTAGCCTCACTTGAAAACCGTGCAACCTACCACCAAGGCATTCCGCACATGCCATTGGCACATGCCAAACACACACGCCTAACTTGCAAAACCATGCAACCTACCACCAAGGCATTCTGCACATGCCATTGGCCCATGCCACACGCGCCATTAGCAGCACCACTTGCACTCAAGGCGCAACCAACGAGATATCAACACAAAACTGGGGGATGCTTCTTTAGGGTTTTGGTTTGGCGGTCCACAAGATGCGGCGTACACTACGCTCACATTAAGAAAGCGTGAAAAGGAATAAAGCGGTCAAATAAATGGGGAAATAATGGTGAAAACGTTTTCACCCATAAACACCTTGCGGTTACCACCTCCTCCCATTATTTCACCCTTTACTCTCTTCCTTCATGAGGCTGTGCGTTTCAATCTCGACTTGTATAAATAGGTCTTACCTATTTCCACCGGATAACAAGTCTCGGTCGGGAGAAATATACTACACTTACACTCTCGTAAAAGGCAACTTTGCAAGCTCTCTCAAAAGCTTCCATCTCTTGCAAGCTTCCTAAGCTTTCACTTTCTGATACAAGTCGAGATACTACTCTCCTCAACACCTTTCTTTGCTTCCCTACCCAAATCAACCCTTCTCCTCCACTTTGTGACCGAAGCAAGTCTGGAGCGGCCATTTCTTGGTTTAGGTAGGACTTGTACAGATTGATCTCTCGAACCTATAAAGTGCTCACGTGCAGCACATTTGTTTAGGGTTTGAATCAGTTTCTCACTCGCCCACCAAAATTACCGAAACCAGCAGAAACGATTTTCACCTATAAACAATTGGCGACCACAGTGGGAGGATTGATCTTTCGGTTACAATATCAAATTCTAGCTTTCATCCTTAAACTTTCACGCAAGCATGGTCGGCTATCAGGCGATCTCCACAAACATTGATCCCGCTCAAGGTCATGATAACTCCTCAATTTCTGGAAGCAATACCACCAACGAAGAGGTCCCAAGACTGGTTGACCTGATACGTGCCCAGGAGATCCACGCCAAAAACATGGACCTAATGAAGGATGCGATTAACAGCATACTCGACTTCCTCATCAATCTAACATCGGGGCTAAGTGATTTATTTTCCCCGGAGATCAAGAGCGGGGGACTCACATCCCGAATGAGCATTCTCAAATCAACGGTTTCGTCACCGATGGAAGCCAGCGGACCGGAGGCGACCATGTTGGTAGAAAACTTATGTGAATTGTTGCACCTCTCCAAGGACCAGCGGATAAAAACATTCTCTGTATCAACCGAATAGCACTAAACGCATCGCTAGTTCCTACACCCACGGGGACTCCAAGGATCCCCGGAAGATCCGCCAACAATATTGTTTTTACCGATGACGACATGATGGTAGAAGACGGCCACAACCGGGCCTTGCATGTTACGGCTCTCGTCAAGAACATAGAGTTTCAAGAGCGCTCATTGACACGGGTGCATCTTCCAATGTCATCACTCTCAAGACACTCAAGGCTGCCAAAGGTGCGACCTAATGAGATCGTACGACAGCCCACTACGATGACGGATTTCGAGGGCAACCAAACTAGCACATACGGCTATATCAACTTGGAGTCGCGGTAGGGCCAATCCAATCAAGCGTGAAGTTTGAAGTAATTGAAAAAGAACCGGACTACCACATGATACCGGGAAGGCCGTGGGCGCACAATCTCAAAATCGTCCCTTCAACATACCACCAATGCACGAAAATAAAGTGTTGAACGGAGAAGTCGTTCGCATTTCCGTCACTCGTCCCCCTATGCACCGGTCTATCATTGGAAGCACATGGGCCGAAGGAGGGTTCAAAAGGCGTGGCGACCAAGATTCACAGCGTTTCTGCTACCAAAATGGACATCGCTCGAGATAACGACAAACCGGAGATACCCCGCAGAGACCGTCCTTCCACCACCTCCTCGAAGGAAGACTCGCCGCCTCTTGCCACCGGCGTAACCCGTGCCCGCACCAAGCGAGAGTACACCCTTACCGCAAGACGAAGCAAAAAGGGAAAGCTCACACATTATCACCGCTGTTAGCAATTAGCGGGAGACCATGGCCCGGTCTCTCCCGCCCGAAGGAATGTTTTCACAATAACCAAGAGGAAGTTCCGTACGCCCTCGGAAGCTACAAGATGGGACCGACTTAACCACCGACGAACTCGAAATCCGTCAATATAGGGAATGAGGAATTTCCGCGACCCATTCCGATCGGTTCGACTCTACATCCTGCGGAACGCTCAAAGCTAGTCGACCTACTCAAAGAATATCGGGACGTCTTCGCATGGACTTATGAAGAAATGCCCGCTTGGATGGAAAATCTGGTCACCCACCATCCGCATGTGATACCCGGATCCAAACCAGTCAAGCAGCCTCCAAGACAATTCGAGACACGATGTAGAAGAACAAATCAAGGCGAGGTCCGTAAATTACTACCCGCTGGTTTTGTCAAACCTATTCACCATCCTACTTGGTTAGCCAATATCGTTCCTGCTTAAAAAGAAGAATGGTCGAGATCGGATCTTTGCGTCGATTTCGTAGATCCGAACAAGTGTCGCCCTAAAGACGATTTCCGCTACCTAACATCGACATGCTGGTAGACGCTACCAAAGTGGACATGGTATGTTCTCTTTCATGGATGGATATAGCGGTTACAACCGGATAAAGATGTATGAGCACGACGCAAGCAAGACCGCTTTCGAACCCCTCTTGGAAATTTATATTACACCGTAATGCCTTTCGGTCTGAAGAACGCTGGCGCCACTTACCAACGCACCATGACTACCATCTTCCACGATATGATGCACAAGCAAGTTGAAGATTACGTAGATGATGTGGTGGTTAAATCGAAGACTCGAGCGGATCATCCGTAAACGCTGCGACAAGTATTCGAAAGATGCCGCGAATACAAGTTGAAGATGAATCCTTTGAAATGCGCCTTTGGTGTCTCTTCGGGAAATTCTTGGGATTCCAAGTAATAGCCGCGGGAATAAAAGTTGATCCAAATCAAAACGCAAGCTATCCTCACGATGCCGCCACCACGAACCGTGAGGGAGCTCCCGAGTTTCATGGGCAAAGTAAACTACATCCGTCGCTTCATACCGTGGTCGCACACTCACCACCACGTTTACTCCTCTACTAAAAAGGGAGCGAGTTTCACATGGACTACGTCTCGGCAAAAAGCGTACCGGAAGATCCGGAAATCTTTGTCCTCCCCAACCGTCATGAAGCCTCCTATGCAAGGGAGACCACTATGTCTCTACACAGCCTTTAGCGATACTGCCATCGGAGCTCTCCTCGCGCAAGAGGACGACAAGGGAATGGAATACCCCATATACTATTTCAGTCAAACGTTGAGACACGCTGAACTCAGATACCCAAAGGCGGAAAAGGCGTGTTTAGCACTGATTTATTCCATCCAGAAGTTCATACACTACCTCCTCTCCAATAAGGTAGTGCTAGTGTCCAAATCAGACCACTGTAAAGTTTCTCCTCTCAAAACCTGCCTTGATAGGGAAGCCGGCTAAGTGGCTCCTGCAGCCTATCGAGTTCGACATAACGTGCGTCTCCCAAGGGCCATAAAAGGACAAGGCCAGCAGACTTGTTAGCGGCATTCCCGGGAGAAAACACCGCGAATTACGAGAAGATCTCCCGAGACCTTCCAGATATCTTTTAGTCAAAGAAGAAACATGGCCGCTATTCTTCGATGGCTCTTCCACCCCCACACTAATACCGGAGGAGCGGGTGTTGTATTAGTATCTCTGCTGGAGAAGTCTTCTCGCACTCTTTCAAGCTAGACTTTCCGTGCACCAATAACTCAGTGAATACGAAGCCTTCCTCATTGGACTATCACTAGCTAAACAAGCCGGGGGCCACACGTTTGGAGATAAGAGGAGATTCCAAATTGCTCATCAACCAGTAAACGGGATCTATGCATTGAAAGAACTAACATCAAGCCATACGAGTATCAAGAAGCACAAAAACTACTAAATTATTTCGCCGAAGCAACCATCACACATGTCGGCCGTAGCAAACAACAAGCATGCCGACCGCTTAGCTACACTAGCCTCAAAGCTACAGTTCGAAGGAACCGAGGAAACCCTAACAAGAAACGGCGAACCATAGCTTCAACATGGCTTTCACAACTTTGAGAAAGCCGAAGACGATGACTTGGAGAACTCCTATCATTCAAGAACTCAACAACTCGCTTTTTCCAAGGGAAGGTCGACCTCAAGACTTTGCGGAATTTCTTTATGCTTCAAGGTGTCTGTTTCATCGAAATCCGAGACGGCTCTCTCGTCAAGGTGTCTCGGGAAAGAGGAAGCACGACAACAACTTGAACATGTTCATACCGAAATCGTGGAATAACATCAGTAGTAACCCTCTGCGTCGCTTACAACGACTTGGATACTATTGGCCGGAGATGGAAACCCAGTCACGACTACTCCGAAAGCGTGTCCAAATTGCCGGGCGCCCCCATGTCGGACGAAGTCCTCAACATCAGTCACACTGGGATCAAGCGGGAGCCGTACGTGGTTTTCCTTCGCGATGGCATTCTTCCTACTAACAAAGAGGATGCGTCCAAGGCGAGGCGAGAAGTCCAAAAGATTCGTGTTCCATGATGGGGTTTTATATCGCAAGAGTTTCTGGGGAAGTCTACTAAGGTGTTTGAGTGGTACATGAAATCCCGCTTATGTTAAGAGAAATGCACGAAGGCGAACACCAAGGGAAACAAGCTATTCCTGCAGATATACGAGAAGTACTCTGGACGACCATGGAAGACGACGCGGCTACCTTCGTTCAGAAATGCCGAGAATGCCAGAGTCACGGAAACCTCATCCACGTGCCTCCAACACCCTTGCACGCGATAAGTAGCCCGTGGCCCTTTTATAGTGGGGACTCGACATCACCGGGAAGATCAACCCACCATCCTCAAGACAAAGATGAGTACATAATAACCCCGACCGAGTACTTTACCAAGTGGGTCGAAGTGTCCCACCGAAAGGAACCACTGGAGCCACAATCGCGAATTCATCAAGGAACACATCATCTGCCGTTTTGGCATACCTAAACACATCATCACCGACAACGGCACGCCTTTTGCTAACAAGCAAGTACAGAACGCTTGAAAGGTACGGAATCAAACAAGTCTTCTCTCGCCTATTATCCCCGGGAAATGGGCAAGCCTAAAGTACCAACAAGACTTTGATCCGAATCCTCACCGACAAAGGTACGACAATCCCGCATCTGGGCACGAGCAATTGCCAATGGCACTCGGGGCGTACTGAACATCTCCTAGAAGCTCCACCGGCATGTCTCCTTATTCCCTCGTCTGACTAGCATGCACGCGATCCTCCCCGCAGAAATCAAGATCCCGTCGGCGAATTGCCGCAGCAAGCGGACCCAAGTGGAATGAAGCCGAATCACTCAATGCCGAATGCAGGAACTAGACACTACGACTCCGAGAAGATCCGGGCAGGGGAACATGCACAAGCATACGAAATAGGATTTCCGGGCGTACAACATCCATGTAAAACCCGGGGTTTTCAAGGAAGGAGATCTCTAAAACCGCCAAACACATCCAAAGAAGATGCATCGGCACCGAAGTTTTCTCCCAAATGGGAAGGGCCGTACATAATCACTAAAGCATATAACGATGGTTACTACAAGATTATCAAAGAAGATGGGGAAAGCTAGAGGCGGTCATCAACGGAAAGTGGCTTAAAGCGTACTACGCCTAATCGGTTCCTCGCAACATGCTACATCAAAAGTGTGAACGGCCAGCACTCTCTCTCGCTTTTACTTTCTTACCAGTTATTGAATTTCAATACAATCCCACAGTTAACGAGAATCTCTTTATTTCTTCAAAAAAAAAAAAAAGAGAGAGAAAAAAGGAGCTTTTAAATCTCATAATACAAATCGAGAAAAGCCCATCTAGCAAATTATAATTCCTACAAAATATCATCTTCAATCGACCATGATATCTTTCGGTCTACTCTTTAAATCTTGAGTTAACTCTTCAATCCTCCGAGACTCTGTGGCCAAAATTTCCTCCTCTTCCAAAGATGGCTTTTGTGGCGTGAATCACACCAAAGAAGAATGCCACCACAACCTTCACAATATTGAGGCGATGCCGCAACCAAACGTTAAACCCCAAGGATTCGCAGTGTAGACACCATATTCTCCCACTTTTGAATGGTCTGGTTCGCAAAGCATGAATGGACACATTCTCCATCTCGGAATCATTGGCAAAAGACAGTTCACTACGGAAACCAAAGCGGACGAACAAGATTTCACCACGCTCACAGTAGCAATATGGCCGTATGTCCTCCATATGTTCGTATAAAGGGCCGCGAATTCTTTCCGCACCAGAAACCACCAACATTCCGATAATTGGAGGAGAGACACCTCATGCGAATCCCAAACGACAAACCTGCGGAAGGGTATTCATGACAAGAGAGCCCTAAATCAAAGATCCTCCAAGTCTGCAGCGATCCAACAAAGTCGGGCTTGAAGGTAGGGGAACGACTAGGTCATCCTCGTCGATAACAATAACGCATGCTCCAACGGGATATCTCTGCACAAAAGGGAAATTTTCCATTTATACAACAAGCGTTAAAGTGTACGTCAGTCTGCCAAAGAAGAAGAGAACATACCTAAGATGATTTTCTTAACCCGAATAACCTTTGTTGGGGTGCCCATACGAGAGTCGACCTCGCACCTTCATCCGGGAACTTTGGTTAGAAGATGATTCGAATCTGCGCGACATGACAAAGAGATAAATCCAACAAGAAGAACCCTTTTCTCAAACGAGGAGACGAGGCAATTATTTTTTTGGATATGAATACTGAATCTTAAAAAGGGAAAGGAAGCAATGAGAGACATAACGCTTCCAGGTTTTTAGCATGAATAACGCCCTAATTGAAGCCGCACTGAAGGAAAGCAAGATAAGGAAACTTTGCTATCGGAAGAAACTCCCTCTTTATTTACACAAGTCACGCCTGCAAGCATGGTTTCCAAGATTGGACCGGCCCCACCAATTGCGACTTCTCAATGCCTCCCAAGTCACGCCTGCAAGCATGGTTTCCAAGATTGGACCGGCCCCACCAATTGCGTCTTCTCAATGTCGCCCAAGTCACGCCTGCAAGCATGGTTTCCAAGTTGGACCGGCCCCACCAATTGCGCCGGTCCCACCAGCTAGCCCACTAAGTTTCCCAACTCACGCCAACTTCCCAGCGTCGCCTAAGCTGCATCAGGCCCACCAATTGTGCCAGCCTACTGACTTGTGCAAAACGACCAGAGGCAAGGATTCCAAATCCTATATATAAAAGGTCAGACGAGCCTCCTTTTAATTTTCTTTACGGTTTGCTGTTAATAGTTTGTCACCATCTTATGCTTACCTCGCAACAAAGCCCCTGTTCCGAGCTAAGCAGGGGACTTAATGTTGATGGCGGTTTTTAAACAAGGGGTAAAATCGTAAAAACCCCATGACCTAGTGTTACCCGCAACACATTAATTAAGAGCATTTAACTCGGTGTAAATAATTAATAGGGGTATTTTTCAAAATACCGGATTAGGGTTTTCAACACGTAACCCTAATTCCAAACCAAGCCGCACTCTGCGCACCATGGCGACAATGCCAAACCAAGCCGCACTCTGCGCACCATGGCAGCAATGCCAAACCAAGCCGCACTCTGCAAGACCATGGCAGCAATGCCAAACCAAGCCGCACTCTGCGCACCATGGCAAAGAATGCCAAACCAAGCCGCACTCTGCGCACCATGGCAACCATGCTTGCAACCAAGCCGCACTCTGCACACCATGGCGGAATACCAAACCAAGCCGCACTCTGCGCACCATGGCAACCATGCCAAACCAAGCCGCACTCGCGCACCATGGCAACCATGCCGAACCAAGCCGCACTCGCGCACCATGGCAACCATGCCAAACCAAGCCGCACTCTCGCACCATGGCAACCATGCCAAACCAAGCCGCACTCTGCGCACCATGGCAAAGAATGCCAAACCAAGCCGCACTCCGCGCACCATGGCAGCAATGCCAAACCAAGCCGCATACTGCACACCATGGCAACAATGCCAAATCCCCAAGCCGCTATGCCATTGGCACACGCCAAATATAGCCCCCAGGCTTGCAAGACTTGCAACTAGGTCAACATGGCCGCACATGCCATTGGCACATGCCAATACGTGCCGCAAGCCATATTCCAAGTCGCTATGCCATTGGCACACGCCAAATATAGCGCCCTAGGCTTGCAAGACTTGCAACTAGGTCAACATGGCCGCACATGCCATTGGCACATGCCAATACGTGCTTGCAAGCCATATTCCAAGTCGCTATGCCATTGGCACACGCCAAATATAGCGCCCTAGGCTTGCAAGACTTGCAACTAGGTCAACATGGCCGCACATGCCATTGGCACATGCCAATAAGTGCCGCAAGCCATATTCCAAGTCGCTATGCCATTGGCACACGCCAAATATAGCGCCCTAGGCTTGCAAGACTTGCAACTAGGTCAACATGGCCGCACATGCCATTGGCACATGCCAATACGTGCC
The DNA here is from genome assembly GCA_023531295.1 of Papaver armeniacum. Lineage (NCBI taxonomy): Eukaryota > Viridiplantae > Streptophyta > Magnoliopsida > Ranunculales > Papaveraceae > Papaver > Papaver armeniacum. The sequence continues at coordinate 81,107 of JAJJWW010001633.1, read as the reverse complement.
GTAAGCCATATTCCAAGTCGCTATGCCATTGGCACACGCCAAATATAGCGCCTAGGCTTGCAAGACTTGCAACTAGGTCAACATGGCCGCACATGCCAATACGTGCCGCAAGCCATATTCCAAGTCGCTATGTCATTGGCACACGCCAAATATAGCGCCCTAGGCTTGCAAGACTTGCAACTAGGTCAACATGGCCGCACATGCCATTGGCACATGCCAATACGTGCCGCAAGCCATATTCCAAGTCGCTATGCCATTGGCACACGCCAAATATAGCGCCCTAGGCTTGCAAGACTTGCAACTAGGTCAACATGGCCGCACATGCCATTGGCACATGCCAATACGTGCCGCAAGCCATATTCCAAGTCGCTATGTCATTGGCACACGCCAAATATAGCGCCCTAGGCTTGCAAGACTTGCAACTAGGTCAACATGGCCGCACATGCCATTGGCACATGCCAATACGTGCCGCAAGCCATATTCCAAGTCGCTATGCCATTGGCACACGCCAAATATAGCGCCCTAGGCTTGCAAGACTTGCAACTAGGTCAACATGCACATGCCATTGGCACATGCCAATACGTGCCGCAAGCCATATTCCAAGTCGCTATGCCATTGGCACACGCCAAATATAGCGCCCTAGGCTTGCAAGACTTGCAACTTGGTCAACATGGCCGCACATGCCATTGGCACATGCCAATACGTGCCGCAAGCCATATTCCAAGTCGCTATGCCATTGGCACACGCCAAATATAGCGCCCTAGGCTTGCAAGACTTGCAACTAGGTCAACATGGCCGCACATGCCAATACGTGCCGCAAGCCATATTCCAAGTCGCTATGCCATTGGCACACGCCAAATATAGCGCCCTAGGCTTGCAAGACTTGCAACTAGGTCAACATGGCCGCACATGCCATTGGCACATGCCAATACGTGCCGCAAGCCATATTCCAAGTCGCTATGCCATTGACACACGCCAAATATAGCGCCCTAGGCTTGCAAGACTTGCAACTAGGTCAACATGGCCGCACATGCCATTGGCACATGCCAATACGTGCCGCAAGCCATATTCCAAGTCGCTATGCCATTGGCACACGCCAAATATAGCGCCCTAGGCTTGCAAGACTTGCAACTAGGTCAACATGGCCGCACATGCCATTGGCACATGCCAATACGTGCCGCAAGCCATATTCCAAGTCGCTATGCCATTGGCACACGCCAAATATAGCGCCCTAGGCTTGCAAGACTTGCAACTACGTCAACATGGCCATACGTGCCATTGGCACATGCCAAACACACACGCCGGTAGCCTAACTTGCAAACCGTGCAACCTACCACCAAGGCATTCCGCACATGCCATTGGCACATGCCAAACACACACGCCGGTAGCCTAACTTGAAACCGTGCAACCTACCACCAAGGAATTCCGCACATGCCAAACACACACGCTGGTAGCCTAACTTGCAAAACCATGCAAACTACCACCTAGGCATTCCGCACATGCCATTGGCACATGCCACACTCGCCATTAGCAGCACCACTTGCACTCAAGGCGCAACCAACGAGATATCAACACAAAACTGGGGGATGCTTCTTTAGGGTTTTGGTTTGGCGGTCACAAAGATGCAGCGTACACTACGCTCACATTAAGAAAGCGTGAAAAGGAATAAAGCGGTCAAATAAATGGGAAATAATGGTGAAAACGTTTTCACCCATAAACACCTTTGCTATGCGGTTACCACCTCCTCCCATTATTTCACTCTTTACTCTCTTCCTTCATGAGGCCGGGGTACGTTTCAATCTCGACTTGTATAAATAGGTCTTACCTATTTCCACCCCGACAACAAGTCTCGGTCAGGAGAAATATACTACACTTACACTCTCAGAAAGGCAACTTTGCAAGCTCTCTCAAAAGCTTCCATCTCTTGCAAGATTCCTAAGCTTTCACTTTCTGATACAAGTCGAGATACTACTCTCCTCAACACCTTTCTTTGCTTCCCTCCCCAAATCAACCCTTCTCCTCCACTTTGTGACCGAAGCAAGTCTGGAACGGCCATTTCTTGGTTTAGGCCGGACTTGTACAGATTGATCTCTCGAACCTATAAAGTGCTCACGTGCAGCACATTTGTTTAGGGTTTGAATCAGTTTCTCACTCGCCCACCAAAATTACCGAAACCAGCAGAAACGATTTTCACCTATAAACAGTTTCATAATTATTTTTGGCAGTTCATTTGTATATTTCTTCATTTTGGCAGTGTAGTTTTTCATTTTGTATATTTGAAAAAGCTCGACTAGTGTAGTTCTTCTTTTTGCAGCCTTGGTTTGTTGAGCATTCAAAGAAAATAGGACCCAAGTGGAAGGTGCAGAATAGAGAAGGCTATTGTCCAAGGTTTGCAAGGTGGAACATTGAGATACTTTGTAATCACATAGAAATGAATGTTGACGATTTTGGAGAGGTAAGAAAATAGATTAATATGATATTGTTATATTGCATTCAAACCTGTTATGAAATAGGCACTTCAAGATAAAAAAAATTTGTTAATTCATTATACAAAATGAACTCCGACTGTTAATGTCAATTGCTCTGAACCTGTGCTTATTCCATAATGAACTTCATTATGTGGAATGAACTTCATTATGTGGACTTCATTATGTGGAATGAACTTCATTATGTGGACTTCATTCCATGAATGAACTAACAATTTGCTCTGAACCTGTGCTTATTCCATAATGAACTTCATTATGTGGACTTCATTCCTTTTTAATGAATTCAAATTATGAATGAGGAGGTAATTGGGGTTTCATTTTATGTGTGCAGCTATCAGAAAAATTCCTGGAAGAATATACTAAGGCTGAAAAAAAGCTACTTCAACAACAAAAGGCCAAGACAAAGGCTGAGTTGCTCGAGGAAGAATTCAGCCTCATGTTGGGTCAGATATAAAGTCTTAAAGCTACACATGTTGGTGAGATGGAGAACCTGAGAGTTAAACATATTCGAGAGATTAAAAAGTTGACAAGAAAGCATTCAGAGGAGATGGGGCATCTTTTGTTAAAGCAACAAGAACTTGAGCACTCACTTGCAGAAGCAACAACTTCAAAGACACTTTTTGACAGGAAGATGGAGTCCCTTGTAGAACACTTGTCTTCTAAGCAACCCGAGGTTGATGCATTGCTAGCTGAAGGTGGGAATGTCGCGAAATTCATGGCAGAACAAGCTTGTGAATACATGCGTACTATTTTCCCTGATGAGTACAAGAGTTCATTGTTGAGTGATGAAATAAACAATATACTGAATCAACAAGTGGATGAAGGCACTGAAGCTGGTAGAGGGAATGAAAATGTTTTTCTGGATGAAGGAACGCAAGCAGCATCAGATGCTGATATGGAAGCTTCTAGAAGACCTGCTCCTATCTTTCCCGTCTTAACTGTTGAGAATCCTTCTACTCAAGTTGATGCTATGGAAAAGCTACTTGATACGATGGTGAAGAAGAGATACCTTCATTTCCAATAGACAGCGCCGGAGTTCCTTTAAATATGGATCAATGTTCGAACCTAGGTAAAAATTCCAATTATTCTTCTCCCTTTTGTAAAAAAATTTATGCTTTACAGGTTGGACTTCATTCCTGGGATAAAGTCTAGAAAATTTAGGGTATAGTATTGTTCTATAATGGAATAGAAAATTTAGGGTATATTATTTTTGGAATGAAGTCCATATAAAGGTTGGAGTTCATTCCTGGAATGAAGTCCACATAATGAAGTCCGTGCCTTAGAAAATTTAGGGTATATTATTGTTCTATGATGGACTTCATTTTTGGAATGAAGTCCATTATGTGGACTTCATTTTTGGAATGAAGTCCATTATGTGGACTTCATTTTTGAAGTGAAGTCCATTATAGAAAATTTAGGGTATATTAATTGTTCTATAATGGAATAGAAAAGTTAGGGTATATTATTTTTGAAATGTAGTCCACATAAAGGACTTCATTTTTGGAATGAAGTCCACATAAATATTGGAGTTCATTCTCATGGATGAACTCTGGATACAAATACCATTATGAAGTCCACATATAAATGTTAGGGGTTCATTCTGAGGGGTGAACTCTGATTTTTGATGCACAATACCATTATTGAATTGTTTTATATTTGTGTTTTTTGAATTATTTATAGCAGCAAGAGACAGAGATAATATGTTTGTCAATGAAGAGCATGTGAGTCTGCAGATTATTTTTGACAAGAATGAGAAGAATGAAGACTTGAATAATGAAGAAGCTATAGTAAATCAAATCAACTGTAGTCCTCCTAGTTTATCGATTGGGATGACACAGATAGTTGTTGAGCAAGCAAACAACATTGAGCCAGTATCACAGGAAGTTGTTGAAAGAAAAGATTTGAATGATGAAGAAGTTGTTGAGCCAGCAAACAACATTGAGACAATATCACAAATAGTTGCTGATTTGAATAAACATGGTCTTGGTTCTTCAGACAGTGATAAAACCCCAATTAAAGTTGTTGAAAGACACGGGATGACTACAAGGGGCAAAAAGGCAACAAATGTGCTTGGAAAAGAGTACATCAGTGGATCGGACTACAGTGAAGCGAAACTGAAGTTCAAATTGAGACTGCAAAGGAAAGAACAACTAAATGAGGAGAAGAACGTTGAGCAGAACGAACAATAAGTGAAGAATCGAGCAAGCAAGAAAGTTGTTTCAAAGACTCCTCCTAAACCTGCTGACCAGGAAAAGAATGCTGAGAGAAGAAGAGAAAGAATGTACCTGCTGCTATCGAGAAAGAAAATCAAAAAGTCTGCAAACAAGCAAGAAGAGAAGAGGAAATGAACCAGAAGATCATCCTGCATAGAAAAGAGAGCAAGAAAAGCAGCTGAGAGCGTACATGCCCATTGTTCCAAATATGGGGGACTTGAAAAAGTCTCCATACTTCTCCACATTGGACAGAGATCAAAAGAAATTGTTGGGTACCTTATACAAACACGCTATGAAAATGTAGGAAACACACAGAAAAATGAACTTCCATTCATCTATGTAGAGGTTTTTGTTGGGTATCATTAATGTTGAAGTTTTTGTTTATCCTCCTGCAGTCAAGCAGCTTGGGTTATAGATGATGCAGCTAACAAAGCTCAGTTTGGTGTCTAAGGAGAACACATTAATGATCTAATGTTCAATAAAGACCTTGATGTCCTAATTCTTTTCTACTACTGCCACAAGAGGAAGATAGCAGCACAAAGGGAGAAAGCAAAAATAGATAGCGAAGACAGCCAAGATCCACTGAAATACATCCACTTTGAGATTATGGCACCTACTGCATTTGTAAGTCCTTACTTCCAGAAATTTAGTGGCAACTCTTCATTATAACTATTGATGACACATAATGAAGAAAACAGTTGATTCATTTAGCAAAGATATATATAAATTTTGGAATGAAGTCCACATAAAGGTTGGAGTTCATTCCTGGAATGAAGTCCACATTATGGACTTCATTATAACTATTGATGACACATAAAGGACTTCATTTTTAGAATGAAGTCCACATAAATTTTGGAGTTCATTTTTATGATGTAACTGCTTTCTTGATAGTATTGTGAATTTGAAAATTTATATATATATATATATATATATATATATCTTTGCAGACATATTTCCATGAGAAGAAAGTGGATGATAGGAAAGGTGAGATTGACGACTTCATAGCAAAATATGCCTAGCAAGACTCTAAGTTAATCATTCCAATGAACCCGCACAGTGAAGGCAAATCAAAAGGGCCTATGGGTTTACACTGCACTGCTTGTTTACGACATCGGAGACTATCGGTGGGAGCATTACAACTCACTCAAAAGAGGAGAAATAGGAGAAAGATGTGCAAATAATGCAAGGAAAATGGCTACCTACCGCAAAACCACACATTGATAAATGGTCGGTGAAAAATGATCTAGAAAGAGGCTCTGACTTAAAAATTGAGCAAATGCAGGTGCCTGATCAGGGAGCACATCCGGATTGCCTTCTCAATACATGTTACTGGATAAAGCAAAGTTGCAAGCCATTACTCCTGAAATCTCAGCATCGGATTCCGAGAGATGAAATGATAAAAAAGATGCAGCGGTGGAGATACAGAATGGCGTGCAAGCTTCTAAATGATGAGAAAGATGGATTAAGTTGGAGTGAAACAACTAATGAAGAATTTCTTAACAATCAACTGATTAAAGATGGTTGCAAAGACTGAAATGATTAAACCTTAGCTTCTCTAATGTCATATATAATCTGATCTACTTACTCTTTTAACTATAGTATTTTGGACAGTAGATTACTGAAACAAAATTTTTTTTCAAAAAAATGGTATTTTGTCTATTATATTAGCTTCTAATGTAATTGATACTTTAATATGTTTTATAGTTTCATCTATAATATTTTGGATAGTAGATAATATCAATGTTTTGTCTTCTTTGTCTTATTTTCTAATGAATTTTGTAGAATGAATGTTCCTTTGATGTTTTTTTTGGACTACGGTTCGCTTCTAATGGACTTCATTATTTGGAATGAAGTCTTGGAAAACTTCTACAGTCCATAGAATGGACTTCATTCCAGGAATGAAGTCTAGTAAAAACTTCTAGTCAATAGAATGGACTTCATTTTTGGAATGAAGTCTTGGAAAACTTCTACAGTCCATAGAATGGACTTCATTATTTGGAATGAAGTCTAGAAAAACTTCTACTGGTCCATAGAATGGACTTCATTTTTGGAATGAAGTCTAGGAAAACTTCATTTTTGGAATGAAGTCTTGGAAAACTTCTATAGTCCATAGAATGGACTTCATTATTTGGAATGAAGTCTAGAAAAACTTCTCTGGTCCATAGAATGGACTTCATTTTTGGAATGAAGTCTAGGAAAACTTCTATAGTTCATACCATATATATATATAATTGCAGTCCATTCTGAACAATGAAGTACATATCCAAAAAACAAAAAGCAAATAACATTTCAAAAAAAAGGAGTTCACAAAGGAGAACAAAGGAGTTCACAAAAATAAGTGCATATCCCAGAACAGAACAAACTAAAAAACCACCAATTCATATGAAAACTAAACACTAGAAAACTAATAAAAGTTCAGGCATACTACTCCAGCAATTAATACACGACAGGTAGCTTTGTTGTGGTTCCCAATCTTCTTGCAATTGGAGCACTTCATAGGCCTCCTTTCCTTCTCATAAGCACTGTGAATACGCTTCTTTGGCGGTATCCTTGGAGGTGGCCTTGGAATACCAGAAGGACTCTCTCTTCAGGTTCATACGCCTCGCCTATCGTAGTTTGGAATTGGTCGAATTACGGGAGCATAAGAGTTGCGGAAGTGGTTTGAACCAAAGTAAGGTCAATAAACCTCATAATATCAATACCACTCATAGTAATAGCAGCGGTGGCGTGAGCACAGGAAACCAAACACTTTCCATCTCCTCGCAAGTGCACGTCATCCGCATCGATCAACAAAGATGCGAGCCGAGAGAGTGAACCTCATATATACCATTACTCGACTCGGTAACATTCCATGGACGACCTATATCGACATGTGACTTGAGTAAATCTTTGTATATGGGAGTCAAACTATCCTGATAAGTTCTACCAAGCTCACGCCTTTCTGAACTCATCCTCATAATCTTTATCATGAGCTCATCAACAAGAGCAGCTGGAGGCAGATCCCTTTCACGATGAATCAGTTATTGAAAGACTCTGCAATACTTGATGAGTGTGTGCCATACCTACATCCTACGAAGAAAGCATTTGCCCAAAGCTTGGGATCGATATTTCGATGTACTTGGCAACCCACTCACATCATATGGTGCACATCTCATTCAAAGCAGACTCATATTTGGCAACGTCAGAGCAAAGATATCTGACTTTATGGAACAAATCCTGAACTTGTTTATACTTCTCATGTCCTTTTTTGATAGGAAGGTTATTCTTCGGATGATAAAAACAAGAACTATGATAAGAGTTGGGAAAATACTTGGGAATACTTTGCTTCAGCCCTTCATGACGATCAGTGATAAAAGTAATAGGACGAGAGTCGACACAATGCTGCAAGTTTTCCATGAACCACTCCCAACCTTCAATGTCTTCAGAAGGAACTAAAGCAAACACAAAAGGGAAGAAACCTATAGAAATGAAAGAAAACAATGGAACTAAAAAGTGATTCTAAACTATAACTTTTCTATAACTTCATTCTTGGAATGAAGCCTATAACTATAACACCAGAAAACAATAGAAATTAATATAACACCAGATAACAAATAAAAATCAATATCTATAACTTTTCTAGGCTTCATTCCAGGATTGAAGTCCATTCTGTATAAGATGGACTGTAGAATCAAATATCTATAACTTTCCTAGACTTCATTCCAAAAATGAAGTCCATTCTGTATAAGATGGACTGTAGAATCAATATCTATAACTTTCCTAGACTTCATTTTTGGAATGAAGTCAATTCTGTATAAAATGGACTGTAGAAAACTAATCAAAGTAGAAACTAATCAAAAGTACCTTGGTTCCCATTCACACCAGTGGCAGCCATCAATGTTCCCTTGAATCTCCCAAAGGAGAAATGTTGCATCACAAAGTAAAGCATAGGACGAATGAACCTATCCTTCCATACAAAAAGAAAACATATGAAAAGCCTCTCGAAAATGTTTAGTCACTTTATCATATTCAAACTTGATATAGCTGCCAGATTGGTAGCCTTTATTGCTTCAACATACCAAACAAGATATGTATAACTTTTTACATCATCGTCATATATCTCTTCCTTAGATGCTTCCTTCCCTTTATAAGCATGGTGGTATTTTATGTTAATACCGTAACAACTCTTCACCCGAGCAACCATATCCTTGGGCTTTAAAGATGGATTAGACTGTATTTGATCCTTGAATAGATGTTTTATCAATTTCTTCTTCACAGGTGGTTCCTTCAGCTTATAATCACCACCACATTTGTGCTCCCCATTGAATTCCTTGATAGCAAAGATATTTTTTTGCGTATCAATTGGAATACAGTGCAGATACCAAGGACACTTTTCTGCATCCCTACCACACTTGGTTGTGTACCTAAGTCTATCATTCTTAATCTTTTCAACTGTATAACCAGACTTGCTGCAATATTTGCTGACAGCTAAGCGAACCTCATCAACACCACCATGAAAAACTTGACCAACACCTTTAAAAATATCTTCCCACCCTGCAGATAAAAGAGGTTTTATTTCCTCATGACCTTCCGTCAGGTATTTAATCTTTGAAGTCTCAAATGAACCCACTACATGATTCATCATCACTGAGCGACTGTGTGGAAATACCAGATGAAGAGGTAGAAGAGGTAGAAGCACCACCATTAGAAGCCTCCTCAACATACAAATTAAAACTTGGCAATTCCTTTGAACAAGTAACAACAATTAGTCCTTGAAGAGAATAATCACAATTGATGACAGCCTTATCACAACCTTCGCCATCCCTAAATATTATGCTACGAGGAGTCAAGTTTCTCCAATAATCACAAACATGTATTTTGAGGTCACGCATCATCGTATCTAAAGAAACTTCAAAGGGAATACTATCCCCTTTGTAGTACACAACTGCACAACAACTTGAGAGCGCCATACTGAACCTGAAAAATGAAAAAAAATAACTTCATTCAATAACATTCTAACAGATAAACAAATGCAGCAACACTACTTATTCCTTAAAAGAGTTCATTCGTTAATATACTAACATATAAACAAAGCAGCAAAGTACTTCTTCCTTGACAAAAGAATGGACTTCACTCCTGGAATGAAGTCTATTAAAACTCTCTATAGTCCATGCAATAGAATGGACTTCATTCCTGGAGTGAAGTCTAGAAAAACCTCTCCAGTCCACCATAGAAAAAATGGACTTCACTCCAAGAATGAAGTCTATTAAAACCTCTTCATTCCATGCCATAGAAATGGACTTCATTCCCAGGAGTGAAGTCTATTAAAACCTCTTCAGTCCATGCCATAGAAAATGGACTTCACTCCTGAATGAAGTCTATTAAAACTCTCTATAGTCCATCCAATATAATGGACTTCATTCTTGGAATGAAGTCGTAACAACAGAATGACTTTATTCGTTAACATCCTAACAGATAAACAAAGCCTTAACAGAACGACTTCATTCATTGCTATTAACATTATCAAAAAACAAACTAATCAAATAAAAAATTAGCTGATCTATAGAATTACTTCAAATCAAGGAAAGGATTGCGTGAAAACTTACAAGCAACAAGAAGAATTCAGATCAGAACCAGAAAACACCAATCTCCGGTAGGAAAATACCAATATCTGAATCTCCGAATCTGTGATTCCAAACACCAATCTTCGAATCTGTGATTCCAAAAAATCAACTCCAACAGAATCAATAATCAACCGAATCTTCAAAAACAAATCAACCTACGTAATCAAATCAATTCCAAATCAACCTCCGTAATCAAATTAACTCAAATCAAGTTAATCTGTAGAATCGGATCGATCTTGGTATCAAGATCGAAATCTCGAAAGATTTCGTAAACCCTAGAAGAAAAAAAATCTGCAGCGAGAGAAGAACTTCCACAGGAGAGGTAAAATAAAACTGAATCTGAGAGGTTTTCTGCTTATATATGTCGGTAAAAGGACCAAATAATAAAAATTTGGGACCAAACAATAAAATAGGCACGTGTAGGGGTGTTTTGGTAACAGAAAAATAATATTCCGTGTGGGTGGACAATACCCTAGGACCAAAACATATTTTTTAGGACCAAACTATAATTTAATTGTCCAAAAAGGACCAAACAGACACATGACTGGGTCAATAGGACTAGACTCATCCTAATATATTATTTTCAGGACCATATGGTATTTCCTACTTTTAAAAAAGGACCAAAACAGACAGTTGACTGGGTCAACCGGACCAAACTCATCTTAATATATTATTTTTAGGACCTATTGGTATTTCCTACTTTTCGCTTTCCCACAAGAAAACCCGTTTTTTTTCGAGTTTTCTCCCCTGCCATGAGCGGCTAATCGGCCGTTCATAGGCTCTGATGGGTGAGAAACACAGGAAAGCTTAGTTTTTCTGCAATTCAAGGTTTAGGCAACGTTAGGGTTGAGGTTAATTTCCAATTTAATAAAAGAAATTTGAGGTAATGGAGGTCAGTGAAGAAAAGTTCGGAAACTTTGGCTGCCGTCTGCAACAACAGCTCCCCACGCTTGTGTATATTTTTCCCTATAATCTGTCAAGTAATCATTTGAATTTCTCTTCTCGTTTTCTCCAATCAATCTTTGCAGCGTTAAAAATCAAACTCTCATAATTTTAATCCTAATTAACTATCCTATTTAGCCATTTGTAAGATTTGCATGCCATTTTCTACACATGTTAGCTTCTCTATTGATACCTACAACCTAGCTAAGAACCGTAGATATTGTTTAGTGATGAAAAAACTCAATCTTCGGTTCAATTTTTAATTCACGTGTCTCTCTTCTCCAAACCCTAATTCTACCTATTTAAAGAACTGTAAACTGATGGAAAAAAATTACCATGTTATGCTTTCTCCTATCTTACTCCCAATCTGTGTCAAACTCTTTCTACTCATCTCATTTTCATATCCCTCAGTGTTGTAGTAGCCTTAGGCTGAGTCCCTATATCACCATGTATGCAGTCTGGCATGGTGATGTCTCTCAATTAACCAACCAGCTTCAACTCTCCTTAAACTTGAGTAGTGGAAGACAGTTTAACTTAAACGAAGTTATCCCACCAAGATTTCAACACAATGAAGAATTATGGACAAGCTGTCTACTAGGTAGATTTGTTGAACCTGTTGCCAGAAATAGTTGGCATGTGAGAAATGCTTTGTTATTTCAGTGGAAGATTCAAGGAGGCTTTTCTGTCAAAATGGTGAGTGAGTGGGTATACTTAGTCAGATTTGAAAGAGATGAAGAAATGCATAGAGTTCTAAATATAGCAAAAAGAGTAGTTTATGGTGATCTTTTCCGCATTAGAAAATGGGAGAGAACTGAAGACTTATCCACTTGGGATCCTTCTGAAGAAATGTTCTTCATCGCTATCCATAACCTTACTCCATCTCAAGTTAATAGTGAAAATCTCAGGAGGTACTTGGCTTGCATGGGAGATATCACATCTTTCTCATATCCAGTAAGAAAAGCTAATGGGAGATTCTCCATCACAGTTAGAGCTAGCATCAGAATTAGACAGAGTCTGACATTTACTGTAAGAGTTGAAATGAAATGGGAAATACCAATGATCTCACTTTCCAATTCCACCATCTGCCTAACAACTTCTGTGGGTATTGTAACCTCATTGGGCATAAGGTGGAGAAATGTGAGCAGTTTGCATTTGATCAACATCAAGCTGAGGAGAAACAAGCAGCTGCTGATGCAATCTTGGAAGCTATGCAGCAAATTGATGCACAACATCATCCAGAGCCTGAAATGACACAGCAGGAACATCAGGAGGACATGCAACAAGATATGCAGTTGGAGGAGGATAGTCTTGCAAGTTTTGACTCTATGCAAGCTGCTTATGAAGTGACATGCACTGATTATCTCAAGCACTTAGAGGAGGAAAATGCTAGCCATGATGGATGTGAGGTACTTGGTCAATGTTCTGCTGATTCTACTCAGAGAAATGAACTCAATGCTGCACCTTACTTTCCTAATAGAAACATGCACCCTGACACTTATATGTGGAGAGTGATGCATAAGAGGGATAGAGCTGCAGAATCATCACATTTGGGAACTGAGCACCTGCCTGCAAATTCCACTGCTTATTTCATAAATTGGAGTCTTATGCAGTACTATTTTCACTATGACATTACTCTACCAGCTGCAAAGAAGGCAATGATTACTGAAATTCCTAAAATTGACCTCAACTGCAATCCAGAACCAGAGGCTGAAGCTGAGAAAGAAATACATGTCATTGAGGAACAGATTAATGTCTTGGCTTATCCTCATCAGTGGTACAAAGGAGAAGCTTCAAATGCCAACAATGATGCCACTGACCTTAAAGCAAAGGGTAAAGGGATTGCAAATGACCCCTAATGGCCCTGGACTCATGACTTGCAGAAACACCTAAGTGATCTATGTGTGGACTACCATCAGGGTCTATGACCCTCTTTTTTCTTGTTTGTTTTTTTTTTTTTTTTTTTGTGTGTGGTCTGCTTTATTTCTTGTTTCGCTAGCTTTAGTTGCCTTACTACTGTTTTAATTTCCTTACTATATCCTATAATTATCTTGTTTAGTATCTTGTATTTCCGATAATCTTGTATTCCCTATATTCCTGTAATTAGTACCTAGGCTATATTTCTTGCTCTGTCTATGTTATAATATATTGCCATCCCCCTTTGTATCTTGTTGTTTCATTCTTAATCCTTTGTTTTCTGGTTCTACATCTTTCTCCCATTTTAGTGTTCTGTGTCTGATTGAAGTTTACCTGTTTTTTCTTTTCATCTCTGCTCTAGGTTGATTGCTACTCTCATTTGTTTCTCTGAGTTTTTTTCTACAATACTCATTGATCTTTCCAGTCCCTCTGTTTGCCTTCTTTCATGGTCTGTGCTTCTCTTATTGTTATAGAATCCACTCTTTTTAGCTTCATTAGGTAGTTTGTTTCACAGCTTTCTACCAATTTTCTGGGTTTTCTATCTTTGGGCCTCTGCTCTTTAACTTGTCTATTGGGCCTTACTCCTTTGCTTCTTTTGGACCTTTTTTTTTCTATTTCTGTAATCTTCTAAACATGAAATTGCTTTCATGGAATGTACAGGGTTTTGGAACCCCAATTACCAAAGACTATTTTAACTACATGTGCCAATACTACAACCCTGATATAGTTTTCCTTGCTAAGACAAAAGCCCCGATGTCTCGGATGGACTATTTCTTTAAAAACTCAAATTTCCATGACTGGTTCATAGTCCCTTCAGTGGGGATTGCCAAAGGACTAGTTATTGCCTGGCATAACAACATTCATATGAATCTTCTATCTTCTAGATTTAATGTTTGCCATTTGGAATCAAAAATAAATGACATTGAAATTCTGATTACATGTGTCTATGGAGTCATTGAAGTCGACGACAAAATTGAACAATGGACCCACATTTAGGACATAACTCAACAAGTCGACAAACCGTGGATTCTGATTAGAGACTTAAACGTCATCCTAGACCCAGATGAAAAGCAAGGGGGGAATAAAGCGAGCTCCAGCAGCAAATCATTCATTGTTCAGACAATCAACTCGTTGGGGTTATTAGATGCGGGTTACGATGGTGCTCCTTTCACTTGGTCCAACAACAGAAAAGGAGATGCGAAAGAATTGATCGAGCGCTGATCTCTTATCTCTGGTCCCAGTTTTTTCCGGATTCCAAGGTAACTCACTTACCTAGAGTGGGGTCAGACCACACCCCAATTCTACTAGATTCTAATCCAGAAAAAATCAAAACTAATAAACCTTTTAGATGTATTAGATCTTGGTTATCTCACCCAACCCTATCCTCAGTTGTAAAATCTGCCTGGGATCTACATTCCAACAGCTCGACAGACATGAACCTACCTCTAAAGCTTCAACTCCTATCCTCTGACTTAGCCCATTGGAATTCGGAAATATTCGGGAACATTCACAAAAATATAAAAAACTTGAACAACAAAATAGATAATATCCAAAGACGTGGAAACATATCAAAGGATATAGAAACTTTGAAAAATCTTCAATCCGAATTAGGGAAGTGGTACGCAATAAAAAATGACTTTCACCATCAGCTTTTCAGAGATAAATTCTTCAAAGAATATGATCAGAATACGGAGTACTTCCATGCTACCGCTTCCAATACAAAAAGAATCAACTCCATCAACACTCTTAGAGAACCATCTGGTCTTTGGCTTTCGGATAGGGATCAAATCAACTAGCTATTAGTAAATCATTTTACTCATATTGGTACCTCTTAAATCAGCAATAACAACTTTGATTTTTCTAGCATCATTGAGCCTTGTATTTCCGAAGATAAAAATCATTCCCTTATGCAAATTCCCACAAGAGATGAAATCTGGCTTACTTTATCGAAAATGAACCAATGGGGAGCTCCAGGCCCTGATGGTTTCCAACCTGGTTTCTTTAAATCAAACTGGGAAATTTTTGGTTCTGACATCACCAACAAAGTTCAGGAGTTTTTTAAATCCGGCGTTCTCAACCTGGATCTCAATTATTCTTTCATCACCCTTATACCAAAAATATCTACCCCACAAACTCCAAGTGATATTAGGCACATCAGCTTAAGCAATACGATTTACAAATTAATCTCAAAAATCTTGGCTAATAGACTAATGCCTATCCTCAATAAAATAATCTCTCCAAATCAATCGGCCTTTCTGACATGATGTCAAATTACTGATAACATCATAATCGCTCATGAACTCATCCACTCAATGAAAACCTCTAAGGAAAAAAAAAAGGGTTTTATGGCTCTTAAATTAGACCTTTCTAAGGCCTTTGATAGGGTGGAGTGGGCTATCATCTCAAAAGCGCTTCTTAGTTTTGGCTTTAGTGAGAATTGGGTTCATCTCATTTTGCAATGCATTTCTACAACTTCCTTCTCAATTCTTCTAAATGGCTTTCCCGTCCCAAAATTCCATACTTCGAGAGTTTTAAGACAGGGTGACCCCCTATCTCCTTACCTTTTTCTCATATGCATGGAAATATAATCCAGACTCCTAGACAAAGCCATTTTTATAGGAAAATCTATGGGCTCAAAATCAATAAACATGCGCCAAACATCTCCCATCTTTTCTTTGCCGATGATTGCTTTCTATTCACAAAAGCCAATTTAGTTGAGGCCAAAAACATGTTAGATATTCTATCCTTATTTGGAGATATTACTGGGCAAATGGTTAATCTCCAAAAATCCAGTGTTTACTTTAGTCCTCGGATCCATCCCAAACACGGGAAAATCATAGCTAAGATTCTAAAAGTCCCCTTGATGACGAAAAATGACAGATACCTTGGAACCCCACTATTCTTTGAAAATAATAGAAAAGCTAATTTTGAGTCGCTCCTTCAAAAATACTATTCCACTCTGCAAGGCTGGAAATCGAAACTTCTTTCCCAAGCAGGTAGAACAATATTAATTAAATCTATTCTGCAAGCCTCTCCTACGTATCAAATGCAAGTGATTGCCCTTCCAAAAGAGACTCTTGATCAAATAGATCGAATTCAGAGAAATTTCTGGTGGAAAAAAGAAGGGCAAAAGAGACAAGGGGGTTTTATCAGAGCTTGGGCCAGCATATGTAAGCATATATCTCAAGGAGGTATAGGAATAAAAAACCCTCATAGCTTCAACATAGCTCTTCTCACAAAGCTTGCCAGCCTTCTTATCTCAGATCAGGATCAGCTATGGGTTAAACTCCTTCGAGCTAAATACATTCCAAATTCTCATCCTTTAGAAACCACTAGATCTTATTAGAGGAAACTTTATCGTGGATATGGACAAGTATTCAAAAAGACTTAGACCTTATTAGAGGAAACTTTATCTGGCAAGTTAAGGACGGTAAATCAGCAAAAATTTGGGAAGACAGATGGATACCAAATTCAGAAATTATCACTCAGCCCACCAATCTTCAAGAACAAGCCCCAGAAATGGTTCAAGAGTTGATAACGGAAGACAATAATTGGGATCAGAAAAAACTGAACAAATTCTTCACTCCAGAAGACAGAAGCAAAATTCTAGCTATTAGTCCAAGAGTTCAGGAACATGACAAAATGAGATGGAAACATCACCATACTGGAAAAATTCTCAGCAAAAACATCTATAATTTCTTAATTGATCAAGTTCAAGATAACAATACCCCAATGAATTTCCCTTGGGAAAAATATGGAAAATTCAGATGATTCCAAGAATCAAATTATTCATATGGAAATTAATTCAGAAAGCTCTCCCTACTTCGGCAAGACTTGGAGCCCACAACAAAGAGATAAGTCATGTCTGCCAGCTGTGTGATGCTCAAGTTCATGAAATGAACAACCACCTATTCAGATCTTGCCCATTTGCCAGAGCTATTTGGTTTGGTTTTTCACTTGACAGGCTTAATTCAATAGGAGCTACCGACACTATGGATAAATGGGTTAAAGGGTGGATATCGGTAAACGATACAATTAACCTAGTAGAAAAAATAGCCACCATTCTTTGGTTCATTTGGAAATACAGATGCTCGGTAGTTTTTTGAGAAGATATCACCTAACCCAATTGATCTGATCAGTCAGATAAACAGATTCCTACAATCTATTTCATCAAAAATATTTCAACAAGGAATTAATCTCAAAAAGGTGAAGCCGATAAACTACAAGTGGTCTGACTTAAAATCCGATTGGATAATATTCATATATGCCTCATTTAAAAAAGAAGACATGTCTATGGGTTCCTCTTTTATTCTTTATTCCGTAGACCACGAGTCCTTTATGCACGTGTCGGCGGGTTCGGAAAAGGCATCTTCAGCTCTACATGCGGAATCAATAGCCTTGTTAAAGGCGGTCAATTAGCTGAAAGAAAACTTATTGTCAAGCGTTTCAATAGTCTCGGATTGCAAAACTCTAGTTGATAATATTAATATGATGAGCGATAGCATATCTTGGTCAGCCGATAACACTTTACAGGAAATCAAGGTAATTCTGCAAGAACTTCCTCAAGCACAGGTAAAATTTATACAAAGGAAATACAACTCAGCAGCAGACTACATGGCTAAAGAAGCAAGGATAAAAATCTTCAGCACATATCCTCTAAATTACAACAAAAGGTTCTGAAGTCTAGCATTCTCTCTAATGTTTTTGATGCAGACGAAATTAAAAATCTTATATAATATATTTGCTAGTTAATAAAATTACCTTTTCTATTAAAAAAAAAAAAGTTTCCTTTCCCAGGTTTTGCAAATAGTTATGGAGTGTCAAATTTGATAAAAAAGACCAATCTAGCCTCAAATTAGTCCTAATACTAACCCATATAAATACAAATCCGTTACTATTTTCAGCAAGAAACCAAAAACTTAAAAATGTAAAACAAAAAAAAAAACATTTTATTCTCATCTAATCTTTCCAAATTCCATAAACCTTAATCAATTTTTTTTTTTATCTTCACGTCCAACGGTCTCCCAACAAAGATAAGGTAAATCTCTGTCAACCTGTTCTATTATTAGCATTTATTCATTGATTTACACGTTTAAAACCCCAATATTAAAAATCAAAATCTCTGACCGATTTTGGGTTTTATTCTTCGTTCCATGAACACATGCAGAGGAATTAATCGGTTTATAGGATGGTTAGCATCGACCGATTTTGGGTAGAAATTAATACGTAAAGACATCACCAGAATCGGTTTACTAATTTGTTTAAACTCTACGCTCCTACAATCGGTTTTCATGCACGTGGTTCATGTACCGATTATGGAAATTGTCTGTTCAGATTCCCATCACAATCGGTTTATATATATATGTATATATATATATATATATATATGTCTTATCCACCTATTCCTAGTGTTTCATTTTCAAGTGTAGTTTTGTAGTTAGAATCGGATTACATATGTTGTTCTATGGATCGATTGTTAAATTAGATTTTTTTCTTTTGGTAGATATGGACTTCGATCACTTAGCCTTTTATTATCGATCGAGCCATCTAACAAGAGGATGTTGATAGGAAACAAGAGGTTGTTGTACCGAGAAGCATGTACAAGTTTGCCTATGAGAGAGGGACCAATTTGGAGTAGGAACTGGATGACAAGCTTGCATATGAAGATCTCATTAAGCTCATCATGCCAGAAAAAGGAGGGATGAAGTTGCGGATCGGATGTTATACGACAGATGTATGAATAGTCTGTTTGCATAAATGACTGAAGTAGAAACATAAGCCGCTAGATATTTAAGATATTATAAGGTTAAGTTTTTAAGACTTTTAGTGGTTTAATCGTAGGACTTTTTTGGATGATTATGGTTTCAATTTAAATATGATAAAATGAGTTTATGAACGTAATGCACTTGCAGTTTTAATTATAATTGTGGTATGTAATTGGTTTATGGTGAAACAAATTTATGCATGCTTCAATGTATGTTTTGCAAATACAAGGAAACAATCCTACACTACACGAAATCGTGGGATATGTAACGCCCGATTTTCTAACGTATATTTTTTAAGTAGTGTCGTATCGACGTTGGATAATCGTTGCAATAATTGGTATCTGTTACAGAGTTTCGGGAGGGTTGTGGGTAATAAACTTCCTATCTTCAACTTAAGTTGCAAAGTTACCTTTTTACCCTCCGGTACTACTATTACCGCCTCTATTACTACCATCAGATCCCAATTTCATCTCACACTCAAGGGCTACCCAATATCCCAACGATTCTCATTTTTTTCTCCAACATTTTTCTCCCATTATAACTCTTCACTTTAATTACCAAAAATCAGAAAGCAAAACTAAAATCAATGACTCTTCACTCCTACTACTCCTACTACTCCTACCCTACTCCTACTCCTACTGCTACTCCTACTGCTACTACTGCTACTCCTACTACTCCTCCTACTCCTGCTACTCCTGCTACTCCTACTACTCCTACTACTACTACTACTACTCCTACTACTCCTACTACTCCTACTACTCCTGCTACTCCTCCTCCTGCTACTCCTGCTGCTGCTCCTCCTGCTGCTGCTGCTGCTGCTTGCTCTGCTCAGCTGCCTCCTCAAGCTCCTCCTCCTCCTCTCCTCCGCCTCCTCCCTATCACTGCCGCTGCCATCGCTGCTGCTACTACTACTGCTCCTACTCCTACTCCTACTCCTACTCCTCCTCCTGCTATCGCCATCAAGCTGCATACGACGACCACTACGACGACCACCACGACGACCACCACGACGACCACCACGACGACCACCACGACTACCACCACCACGACCACCACGACCACTACGACCACTACTACCACTACCACCACCACGCCGACCACCACGACCACCACCACGACCACCACCACCACCACCACCACCACTACCACCACCACTACCACCACGACTACCACCACGACTACCACTACGACTACGACTACCACCACTACTACCACTACTACCACGACTACGACTACGACTACGACCTACTACCACCACTACCACGACTACTACTACTACCGTAGACGCACGGCACGCGACCACGACGCACGACCACCACCACCACCACCACCACCACTACGACTACCACTACTACTACGACTACCACGACGACGACTACTACCACGACTACTACGACGACGACGACCACGACGACCACCACCACCACCACCACGGCCACCACCACGACCACCACCACGACCACCACTACCACCACCACCACCACCACCACCACCACCACTACTACTACTACTACTACTACCGAGTTTGATCTTTGTCAACAGCAAAACAACACTTTTACAAGATCAAACCTTGTACTGAAAAAAAATAACCCCAAAATGAACACTTACCATGCATTAGAAGATATATAAGAGAAGACTAGACCTCTCCTTCAGTTTCAACAGCAGCAGCAACTACAAGCATTAGGAAAAACTTTGTGAATTTTCACGAAGATGTTCTGAAGATTTCAAAGAATGCAATCCTCCAAAGTTTCCCTCAAAAGATTTTCCCAATGCTCTTCAGATGATCACCAATGATCATCGTCATAATCGCTGCCAAAGCCCTCTTCTTCATAGGAGAAGTCTCTGCCGCTATCACCGCTGGAAGAAGTAGCAGGACCATATTTTCCATTTTCATCATCCTCATCATCTTCTGATCCTTCATTTTCTTCTTCCTTAACCTTTGCTGCAATAGGATTGCCATCTACATCCATCCTTGGTATATCCTCACCGTCTGAATCCACGTTCAGGGGTTCAGACATGGTACGAGCAAATCTCGAGGGTTGAGCTTTCTCTTCCAAATAGAGTAGATACAATTCTGCATCATCTCTCTCCTGTCTTTCTCTCTCTCGAGCCTCTTTTTTTTGGATCAGTAGATACTTCACTGCTACTTCCATCCTCATCAAGTTCTATTGCTTCTTCACCTTCCTCATCACTTTCACTTTCTGTGGCACTTCTTTTCTTAATCCAATGACGTTCATGTCTCTCTAGCATTTTTTTCCTTTCTCTCCTTTTACTTGCACATCTTGTCTCATATTTTATGATCCATAACTAGTAATCTTCTTCATTCTCAATCCTTTGCCTATCAAATTCTTCCTGTCTCCAAACAATTTCTTCCTGCATCCTCTTTCTTGGAATTTCTTGTTCTAAATAAGAAATCAATTTCTCAGCCTCTTTACTTGTTAATGCATGAGTTGCTTGTTTTGCATTTTCTAATGCTGGTGATTGATTTTCAATAACATCTTGAACTGCAGGTTGGTTTGGTTCAGCCATCTCTTAATCTTCTTCTCTCTGTAAATTTTCTTTCTTCATTTGGTTTGATTAAGAGTAATTGCAAGTATATCAGTTTCTCATCCTTTTGTAGAGTGGTTAGATTAACCATAAATGTTTATTTATGGCGCATGGTTAAACTTCTAGTCCCCTGGCAGACCACGCCTCTTCAATCTTAGACGCAATTTTTCAAAATACATCATTATTACAGCTCGGGAATCTTTTCCAAACCCGTATTATCCCTTAATTGCCCACAACGTTCTTTAAGAGGAAAATGAGGTGGTTACCTAATTTGAAGGCCATAATTGTAGCATTATGGTTCACCATGGTTCACACGTTTGGCTCATGTATCATGCCATATCTCAAGTCCCTGACCAACAATTAAAATAAAAAAAAATGGTCAAACAAAATAAGTCAATAAGCAAAATAAAATCAGCAGACTTGTGTATATTTGGCATTATTATTTGATTTGTTAATTAGTTAACAAATGGGCCATATCTTGAACTGCAACATGGTTTGGCTCAGGCATCATGCCATATCTCAATACCCTGGTCCTGACCAACAACTAAAATCAACTAATGTCAAACAAATTAGGTCAAACAAAATAAGTCAAGCAAAATAAATCAGCACACTTGTGTATATTTATTCAATTCTAATTAGTTAAAAGATGGGTCATATCTTGAACTGCAGCATGGTTTGATTCAGGCATCATGCCATATCTCAATACCCTGGTCCCTGACCAACAACTAAAATCAACTAATGTCAAATAAATTAGGTCAAACAAAATAAGTCAAGCAAAATAAAATCAGCACACTTGTGTATATTTATTTAATTTTAATTAGTTAAAAGATGAGCCATATCTTGAACTGCAACATGGTTTGATTCAGGCATCATGCCATATCTCAATACCCTGGTCCCTGACCAACAACTAAAATCAACTAATGTCAAACAAAATAAGCCAAACAAAATAAAATCAGCACAATTGTGTATAGATGGGCCATATCTTGAATTGCAGCATGGTTTGGCTCAGGCATCATGGCATATCTCAATATCCTAGTCCCTGACCAACAAATCAAATGAGTCACAAAAATCTACCAACACTATGTCTGAAATAGCGCCTGAGACATAACTCATTATCATTTCATCTAATTCCATTATTTGAGCTGCAAAAAACTTCATCAACAACAATGAATCAATCAATCAATTCTTCTGTGAAACTTCGATTTAAAGATAACTTTAAGTTTAAACGATCTCTATAAAAGTATTGACACCGATTCATCATAATCTTGGAAATGCAAATCAGGTTATCTTCATCCAAGGTATTTTTCATTCATTCATTTGGGTTTCTTTTGGATATTCAAATACGAGAAAACTTCATCAACAACAATGAATCAATCAATTCTTCTATGAAACATCGATTCAAGCCTAGATTTAAGTTTAATCGATTTCTCACAGAAGTATTGATAGTGATTCATAATTTTGGAAATGCAAATCTTGGTCATCTTCATCTAAGGTAATTCTCATTCATTCATTTGGGGGTTTAATGATTTTACAAATTGGAGGTTACACACTACTGATTTTTAATGGTACAATTTCTGATGGTGATTATGAAGTATGAACATCTCTATCTTTCAGATTTTAAGTTTATTTGTATGTTGATGTGAATTTTATCCTGTTTTGAGAATATTTTGGTGATTATGAACATCTCAATTGCATGCTTTATGCCTCCACCAAGTGGTTTTATATGTCAGTTGATAGATGATCTTAGACTCAGACATAGTATTTGGTTGTAGGATGTCAGCATTGGTGAATAAAGATTGTATTCTGTTTTGAGAATCAACATCTCGGGAATCTTTGTGATTTGTAGTCATTGTCAGATTGTAGAATTAAATTAGGTGTGCATAATCCTCCACCAAGTAGTGTTTGTATCAATTACGTGCAAGTCGAATATGACGCAACCAACGTAAGCCAATTTTTGTTAGTCATGTATTGACATGTTGTACCTTATGCGATTTCAAACATGTTGTACCTTATGCGAACCCAGAGTATTACAAGGAAACTATTAGGAAATACTAAAGTGACTTGTTTTCAGTATGCATTTGTTTTCATTACATTTTAGTCTTGTACATGTTCCAGTTCTTTGCATTATAGTTTTAGTTTCTAGATTACAACCTCCGATCTCCAACATTATCGACACACAATCATCGGACAATATAAATAAACCGACTTCATCATATTGCATTTCAAAAAGTTACAACCTTTCTGTTCATTCAGTGTTGAGCAACATTTAGCAGCAATACTATCATTTCATATCCAGATACATATTCATATCTAGTTACACACAAAAATCCAAGTACCAAAAAGAAAAAGATAAAAAAGCAAAATAAACACAACTTTCCTGTATCATCTCCTGCATTTTCAGTCTCCATTGCCACAACCAAAAAAGAAAACATGAGTCAGTGACTTACCATTTTTCTTCGATAAGGCTTACTCGTTATACCCATCACTCGAAATCGGAATCATCATATTCCGATTTCTCATAACACTCTTCCTCCTCATCAGAGCCCTCTTCCTCCTCATCAGACCCCTGTTCTTCCTCACCAGACCCCCCTTCCTCCTCATCTTCATCTGATTCATCCACTTCGGAATCGGTCTTTTTGGCCAACAATTCATCATTAACCCCAAGAATCTCATCTTCACAAAAATCCTCAAGTGTCCCTTCTAGGTCAGATGCAACTTTGTCGTCTGCAATCACCATTTCCAGTGAATCTGAGTGGGTGTATAACTGACATGCCAAACAAAAACAACTGGATCTTTATCTTCGGTAGCACTTGCATCACTATCGCTCGACCCATATTCTTTACTCCTTGCCGCTTTGATCCCCGGCATTTTCGCCAACCTCATCTTTTTCTCCTGCACTACAGAGAACCTTTCCTTCTCTTCTTCATCTATGAAGGGATTAAGAAGACGCTTCTTTGGAAAAATCTCCACCGGTTTCTCTTCTACTTTATTTTCCGCAGGATGTATTTTTTCCTAGAGAAGATCGAGTTCAACTGAACTCAACAAGTCACTTACTCTCTTTTGTACCTTCTAGAGATCATCCTTGGTCATCTGCCCAATCATCTGCATAGTGGCGGATAACCTTTCTTGTCTTTCCCTCTCTTCCCACTCTTTCAATTGTTGCTCTTCAGTCATGGGGGCTTTACCCTTTTGTCTGCGTCGATCATCATCACCAGCCATTTTTATTGATTTGATTTAGAAAAAAAATCAGAGATCAGTTATCTCCCTCTACAATTTTTCTCTCTTTCATTATTAGCTCTCCGACCCTTTGGTTCCCTTGTTAATCCCCTTATAAACTAGTCTAACCTAAAAGACACAACAGTTCGTAATAGGAATAAACTATAAATTCTTGCAAGGTCACGCCTATTCCCTAGAGAAAGCTTTAATCGGTAATATCACCTGACAATAATAACCACCAATTTTGGTCTGAATTCAAATGGTTTTGTGGTTGAAAACTTGAATGGGCAATTTGTAACGATACCCCTAATATGAAGAGTAATAAACGCATATAAAAGGTAATTTAATCATTTTCACAGTCGCCCCAAAATTTGCTGTCGGCGAGGGTAATTTGGTCATTTTCACCATTGTCGAAAAATTTGCTTACGATGAGGTCATTTTCACCGCCGCCGGAAAATTTACTTTCATTGTCGCCGGAAAATTTGCTTTCGTCGAAAAATTGCTTTAACCGTCGTCAGAATATTTGCTTTCGTCGGAAAATTTGCTTTCACCGTCGCCGGAACCATCCATTCTGATATTTGACATCTCAACCTCACCTGGACGAGAACATTGGGTTTGTATATGGTAATCTTGCAACCTGAGTTCCATAATAGGTTGCAGAATCCACTCGGGATCCATCCAATCGATATTTGACATCTCAAACCTCACCCGACGTGAACACTGGTCAGTATATGGTAATCTTGCAAGCCGAGTTCCATAATAGGTTGCGTAATCATCCAATCTGATATTTGATATCTCAAACCTCACCTGGACGAAATATTGGGTCTCGTATATGGTAATCTTGCAAGCCGAGTTCCATAATAGGTTGCGGTAATCATCTAATCGATATTTCATATCTCAAACCTCACTTGGACGAGAACATTGGAGTGCAGATATGGTAATCTTGCAAGCCGAGTTCCATAATAGGGTTGCGAGTCATCCAATCGATATTTGACATCTCAAACCTCACCTGGACGAGAACATTGGGTGCAGATATGGTAATCTTGCAACTTTGAGTTCCATAATAGGTTGCACAGTCATCTAATTTGATATTTGATATCTCAAACCTCACTGGACGAGAAACATTGGGTCTGTATATGGTAATCTTGCAAGCTGAGTTCCATAATAGGTTGCAGAATCATCCAATCTGATATTTGACATCTCAAACCTCACCTGGACGAGAACATTGGGTTTGTATATGGTAATCTTGCAACCTGAGTTCCATAATAGGTTGCAGAATCATCCAATCTCATATTTGACATCTCAAACATCACCTGGACGAGAACGTTGGGTCTGTATATGGTAATCTTGCAAGCTGAGTTCCATAATAGGTTGCAGAATCATCCAATCTGATATTTGATATCTCAAACCTCACCTGGACGAGAACATTGGGTATGTATATGGTAATCTTGCAAGCTGAGTTCCATAATAGGTTGCAGAATCATCCAATCTGATATTTGACATCTCAAACCTCACCTGGACGAGAACATTGGGTCTATATATGGTAATCTTGCAACCTGAGTTCCATAATAGGTTGCAGAATTATCCAATATGATATTTGATATCTTAAACCTCACCTGGACGAGAACATTGGGTCTGTATATGGTAATCTTGCAAATTGAGTTCCATAATAGGTTGCAGAACCATCCAATCTGATATTTGACATCTCAAACCTCACCTGGATGAGAACATTGGGTTTGTATATGGTAATCTTGCAACCTGAGTTCCATAATAGGTTGCAGAATCATCCAATCTAATATTTGATATCTCAAACCTCACCTGGACGAGAACATTGGGCATGTATATGGTAATCTTGCAAGATGAGTTCCATAATAGGTTGCAGAACCATCCAATCTGATATTTGACATCTCAAACCTCACCTGGACGAGAACATTGGGTTTGTATATGGTAATCTTGCAATCTGAGTTCCATAATAGGTTGTTGAATCATCCAATCTGATATTTATTATCTCAAACCTCACGTGGAAGAGAACATTGGGTCTGTATATGGTAATCTTGTAACCTGATTTCTATAATAGGTTGCAGAACCATCCAATCTGATATTTGACATCTCAAACCTCACCTGGATGAGAACATTGGTTCTGTATATGGTAATCTTGCAACCCGAGTTCCATAATATAGGTTGCAGAATCCACTCAGGATCCATCCAATATGATATTTGACATCTCAAACCTCACCTGGATGAGAATATTAGGTCTTTATTTGGTAATCTTGTAACCTGAGTATGCCTCGTTTTGAATCCGATTATGTGTTTGACCACAAATTTAACCAACTTCACCATAAATTTGACCAAGTTCACCTCGTTCCGGACGCCTTTGACTTATATATTTTGAGAGGAAAAGCAATTCTCTCCAATTATTGTACTCTTCTCTCTTGTCCAAAAGTTTTGGCTCTCAAATTTCGTTTCCCTCTCAATTTCCAAATCTAATAACTCTTATTGATATCCATTCCCTCACAAATTTGAAACCCTATCAGATTTCCCTCTCAAATTTCATTTCCCTCATCTCAAATTCGACTCAATAATTTCAACTTTCCTCATGTTTTATTAAAAGAGTGAGACGAAGAACTCAGACCTTTTTCCCATCTTCACTCAACTCAAAATAGTGAGACGATGAACTCTGATACCTCTTTACCCGCATCTTTCACTGTATCTCATTCAATCTCAAGGTGTTTTCTTTGTGCCTTTTATCTATGAATAGATTTATCAAGATTGTTTATTTTTCTCCTTAAAGGTTTCAATTTGTTTAATAGATTCACTGGTATGTTTTACATTTGTACTTTTCTCTTTAAAATTAGGGTTTTCCTGGTTGTAATCTCAATAGATTTTAACAAGATATTTTCGATTTTTTGTTGTGGTTGTTGTTTACTGCTTAACATCTATATTGTTTACTGCTTAGCATCCATGAGTAATGTCTTTCAATAGATTTCTGCTTTACATTTAAGGTTTATTGATTTTTAGTGGTTTTCATTATCTTTCAATAGTTTGTTCTAATCTATATTCTTTATATCTTTGATGTTTATTGCTTTACATTCTTTTTTTCTCTTGGATGTTGTAATCACTTTATAGATTACAACCCAAATAAGGTTTATTCAACTGTAATCTCTTTCATCATATTGTTGCTCTAGATTTATAGTTGTTTGGTTGTAATCTATTTCCCTCTTGTTCTGTATGCGGTTTGTTGTTACATTTCCTATATTGGTCCTGCAAATCTATTTAAGCATTTGAATAAACTCATTATTATACAAAATTAACTTTGTCAAAATGAATTTATTCTATCCCTTAGAGAGACTTGGAGGATTAGTATACACCTACATCGATATGAGTTGTATCCTTCGTCTAGGATTCTACCCATTCCCATGAACACGATCTTTGGAGTTTCCTTTTAATTGCAGGTTTGTTTTGTCACCTATTATGATCTATTCAATAATGAAGTTTCTATAAATGATTTGATTCCAAGTTGTTGAACATGAATTGCAGGATTGGCATACAACCACAAAAGCACAGGAAATTCATTTTTATGCCTAAAGATACAACACCCAGCACAGAGTTTTCGGAGACAAAACATATATATTACTTGTCAAGTTTTTTGAAGGCTCTGTGCATGTGGGTTGTATCTTTTGGCACAAATCATGATCCCCTTATAGAGATGGATGCAGCAAACTAGACAACTAACCTCCTTAATTCCAGTTGGAAAGTGAACATGAGGCGGCT
Organism: Papaver armeniacum; assembly: GCA_023531295.1. NCBI lineage: Eukaryota > Viridiplantae > Streptophyta > Magnoliopsida > Ranunculales > Papaveraceae > Papaver > Papaver armeniacum. The sequence goes on along the minus strand of JAJJWW010001633.1, from coordinate 52,650 downwards.
ACAGGTTTCCTTAAGGTTTGTTTTTTACCTATTATGATTTCTTCAAGTTTGTTTTTAACATGATTCCTGACAAAAGATGAAACTTACTACCATACAGTTTCTGGAGTGGAGATGTATTAGTTGTTAGGTTTGCTGTAAATGAAGGAGATCAATGCAGCAAACCTGCCAACTGACTCATCTCCACTCTAATTTCATTAGTGGGTAAACTCGTATAGTAATTAGTTTCTCTTGTTATCATTAGTCTCTCTTGGTCGATACACTAACTTAATAACATTATCTTTTTGTTCCGTGGAACCGTAAACCCTATGTAGGTGGGTTGTTTATTTTGGCACAAATCAACCTCACCTTACTACCTTTCCCTTTGTTTTGCCAGGATTTATTGATGCGACCTGAAGCTGTGTAAGTGTGACGAAAATTCATAGGTAACAAGTGCATATCTTGTAATGTATTTTTTCCATCACTTACGTAGCCTTGCAGGACCAGTGTATATCAAGATAAGAGAGGTGGTAGTTTTGGGGTACTTAGAGATGTGCTCGCATTTCAAATATATGAGACACTGTTGATGCGAAGGTGCAAGTTCCCTTTTCTATCTCAAGTTTGTTTACTTACCTATTATGATCTCTTCAAATATATGTTTACATGACTCCTGCCAACAGGTACAACTTATCACCATAGATTTTTCAGAGTGGATCTGTATTAGTCAATAGGTTTGGTGTAAAAAAAAGTACATCGATACAGCTAACCTGACAACTAATACATTTTCCTCTTTCCATTAGTGACTAAGCTCTTATGATAATTAGTTTCCCTTGTTATCACTAGTTTCTCTTGGTTGATTCACTTACTATCGTTCTATTTTTGTTTTGAGAGGATTCACTAATGTAAAGTTCTGAAGCTGGAGAACACCTAATGCGGAGAAAGTTGCCATGTCTTTTTCAAAGCAGGTTTGTTTTGTTACCTTGTGATCTCTTAATTAAAGCATGTATTCTACATGATTCTTGACAAAAGGTACAACATACCACCATAGATTTTTCAGAGTGGATATGGATTAGTTGGTAGGTTTGCCGAATGAATTTTCAGCCTTGCAGGAACCACTAATACATTCTCCTCTCTAATTCCAATGGTGACTAAACTCTTATGATAATTAGTTTCCCTTGTCATTATTTTATCCTGACTGAAATACACACTTACTATCATTCTCTTCTTGTTTTCTGAGGACTTATTGACTGGTAGACTTGAAGAGGGAGAAGTGCTAGTGTCGTAGTACCATCTGAAGTGAAGAACAAGATATGAGACTGTTGGTTGTTCCTGCAAGGCTGTTCAAGATCTGGATTAATTGAAGTTGCTTCAAATGATTTTATTCAAGCTCTTGAACAGGTCTTGTAGGATAGGTATACAACAACGAAAGAACAAGATATCATTTTTATGGCAGAATAAAAAACTCACCACAGAGAGTTTTCATAGATAAAACATATTAATGTACTTATTAATTTTCCGTAAACTCTGTGTAGGTGCATTGTTTATTTTGGCACAAATCAAACTCACTTTATTGAGATAGATGTCGCAAACCTAACAAGTAACCTCTTTAATTCTAGTTGGTGAGTAAACACTTAACATATTATAGTTTCTTGCACTACTTATCATTATTATGGTCTCCTTCCCTTAATAAAAATTTAGTTGCAGGACAAGATATATTCATTTTTATGGCAGGAGAAACAACTCACCACATCGAATTTTTGTAGAGAAAACATATTACTTGTTAATTTTCCGAATACTCGATGCAGATGAGTTGTATCTTTTGGCACAAATAATTCTCACCTTATGGAGATTGATGCAGCAAGCCTGACAAGCAACCTACTTAATTCCAGTTGGTGAGTAAACTCTTAACACATTAGAGTTTCGTGCATTACTTATCATTATTATGGTCTCCTCTAAATAAAAAATTTGCTTGACTCATACTACCATTGTCTTTGATTTTTGAGGATTCATTGATGCAAACACCGAAGCTGGACAAATGATAAACAAGCGAGACCGTGTTGGCCTTGCAAAGATGTACAAGCGAGGGATGAACTTGTAACCAAGATCAAGTTTCTTGAATTAAGTTATCCCTGCCCTTGTATTGCGTTGCAGGACATCCAACGTTACAATATAATTAGACATGTTGGTGTGCAGGAATACCTTGACATGTGGACAAGTTAGAAGATGTGAGATAGTGTTGGTCCTGCGAAGCTGTTGAAGTAGCACAATCGAGAAGTAACACATTATCGTCTCTAATTCTCATGAAGCTATTGAATTAAGTTGCAGTAAACTCTTACTACAACTTTTCATACTTTTTCATATGAACCGTGTATGTGAATTGCCAGTTACAATTCTGTCAAATAAATATAACCTTTTGATACTTCGGTTGTCAATGTTCAAATTATTATGGCTGAATGGATTTTGGATGAGATCCATAATGAATAAATGTTGATATTCACCAATGAAAATGTATGAAATCCGAATGACAATGCACATGTAACTGAATGATTCTTTGTATCTCATGCCGAACATTGTTCCCGTTAGAGCACTTGCTCAGTCGAACTCGCAAGCGTTGCTATCTCAAGCTTGTTTGACAATGTTAGTGATCAAAACTATAAGTCTTGATTTCTAGTCTACTTATAGATGTCTCGTACTAGGATAGATTGTGTAGTTGAGCATTAGACTTCACGACGTTCATCTTTGAAGAAGAAGAACTACTAAGAAGAGCTTGTGGAACTTCATGTGACGAAAGCTTTCGCTTTCGACCAAGTTCATCTTATATTCTTGACGAAAGTCAAAAGATGATCATGTGAAAATTGCTTAGAGTAACATCTTACATGGTTTGTGTGATACAATCATTTGGTGTAGACTTGGAATGTTTCGTTATGATTATTTCAATAACTTGAAAATTGCTTTGATGCTAATAGTGTGTGAAAACGGCTATTGTCATCCTCTAAGAAAGTTTCAATGATTGAAATAAGAGTTTAGAACACTTAACCATTATTGGATTGTGACATGTTGTGTACTCTTGCACATATGTTGTTCATGTCCGGAGCCATAGTATGCGTACATGTTGGTTTGAGAAATCGGGAACCTAAGTATGCGCACCCGTACGCGTACTGTTGTAAGGTTCATGTCCGAGATTTTCTGTTGAGATTGGAGGTATGCATACCTGTTCACGACTTGTGAAACCCAATTTAGGTCTGGGTATTTCAAGTATGCGTACACGTTCGCGTACTTGAAGGTTAAAGTTCTAAAATCGGTTATGTACATGAACTAATACATTTATATATTAAGGAATGTATTCTTGCAAACCGTGGCTATAATGTTCATGATTGATTCGAGTGAATCAAACCGATTTTGCTTCGATTGTGTTCTTGTATACTTCTATAAGAATATAGCAATTGAACAACTCTTTAACTAGTTTCATTTGATTCATTTGAACTAGTTATGGTTAAGATGAATAAGGTTGATATGAGAGTGTTCAGATGGCTAGCCTTAGTTAACTATTGTTGAGCCAACATGGTGTACACGTTTAGGTACGGTTACATAAACCTAAATGAAGGTACATTTCATTTGTGTGTAACAAGCTAAGTTAGATCTAACAGTTGAAAAATATTAGCTTGAGTCTAATCAGGTTTTCATCTAACGGTGAATAATGCATGCTTTGTTACCAAGGTAACATAGATTTCAAAACCTGATTTGAAAACTATATAAAGGAGAACTCTAGCAACTGGGAAACCTAATACCCACACCTCCTGTGTGATACTAGTTGCATAAGCTAGAGTCGATTCTCCTTTAACCTTAGTTTTTTCACGAAACCTTGTAGGTTAACGAATTGAAGACTTCATTGGGATTGTGAAGCCAGACCCAACTATTTTCTATAGTTGCATGATCTGATCTTGCATCTTCTATCGTGTTTGGGTACGATCTTCTTTAAGATTGGCTCAATATTTATTCTCCGATAGGCAAGATAAAAAGTAATCACAAACATCTTCGTCTCATCATTTGTGATTCCACAACATCTTCTTTCGCTACCATATGATTAAGATTGTTGTGAGGTGATTGATAATACTAGGATGTTCTTCGGGAATATAAGTCCGGTTTATCAATTGGTTCATGTTCACCTTGATTTATCAAAAGACGGAACAAAACTCATAGGTATTTTTGTGGGAGACAGATTTATATATTCATATAGACTTTTCTGTGTGAGACAGATTTGTTTATCAAGTCTTCGAATTTGGGTCGTAGCAACTCTTGGTTGTGGGTGAGATCAGCTAAGGGAATCAAGTGCGTAGTATCCTGCTGGGATCAGAGACGTAAGGAGCGCAAATGTACCTTGAATCTGTATGAGATTGATTAGGGTTGAACTACAGTCCAGTCTGAAGTTCATTGGTAGTAGGCTAGTGTCTGTAGCGGTTTAATATAGTGTGGTGTTCAAATCTGGACTAGGTCCCGGGGTTTTCTGCATTTGCGGTTTCCTCTTTACAAAACTTCAATTGTCTGTTTTTTTTTTCGCATTATATTTTTATATAATTGAAATATCACAGTTTGTGCGTTGAATCGATCAATTGGGAAATCCAACCTTTGGTTGTTGATTAAGATTGATTGATCCTTGAACATTAGTCTTTGGTACCGTTCAAGTTATTTCTCTTATATTCAATCGGGCTCGCAAATTTATATTTGCTGATTGCAGATTGAATTGAGATATAGAGATACAAAACTCTTGGATATACTTTTCTCTAGATTGAGTCTAACTGTCTAGTTGATTCTCTTGAAAGTATATTGGAGTTTGTCTATTCAGATTGCCAAACGAATTGTTGGGTGTGGTTGTTGTACCCCTGCTTTTTTCAATTTGTATCAGAGCAGGCAAACACGTTAAAGACCTTATAAGTCTGTGTTTGTAGCAATCTAATTATTATGGACGAGTCTATCTCTAATAACGTACCAGTTCAGAAATTACCAGATGAGTTTCAAAGGTTGGATTCTCCTAAGAAAACTGTCGTATCTAAGTCAATATCTAAACATTTTCTAAATGTAGAAACTGTTGAATGGGAAACACGCCTAGAAGAATAGTTGGATGAACTTTCTGATGAAGGTGATTCAGATATTGATAGAGATGTTGATGAGGAAATCTCAGAGTATGTCAAGTTTTTGGATTCTTTGAAAATAAAGAAGATTACAACTTCTCATGTCACACCTCTTATGACTACTATCTATCGAGAAAACAATAAATTGAAAAGGATTTATGGAGGTCTTTATGGTTGGAATCGCTCTTGCAAATTGGTCCTCAAATATTTCGAGGAAAACCTGAGTAGAAAGTCACTTGAATGTGATAATGTTTATCAAAAATACTTCTTGTTGGAAGAGAAACTTGCAGAATCATAAGCAAGGATTAACTCCCAGCAAACAAGTTTTGATGACAGAGAAAGCGCTTATCTCGCTCGAGAAAAACGCCTTGAGGCGGATTTAGCTGCTGCTCTTGATAAAATCAAGATGTTGGAAGATGACTTGAAAAAGTTCAATACTAGTTCAAGCAAATTAACCACTATGCTAGGAGCAAGTAAAAATCATCGTGATACATGAGGATTAGGCAATAAGGGAATAGATGCTCCAAGTATTAGCAAAGAGGTAAAATTTGTCAAGGATAGTGATTCTTCTCAACAAAAGGTTTCCACTGATAGAAAAAGTTAAATACCTTCACTGATAGTTAAGGTTCGAAAGAGCAAAGTATATCAACCTCCAAAGCCAGCACACACAGATCGAGGTAAGAACATTCCTTATGTTTACCACTATTGCGGAAATAAAGGTCACCTGGAAAGGAGATGTCGTTTCCGTATAAGGAATGAGAAACTTCATGATGTTCTCATTTGGGAATTACAAGAAGTTGTGAAACCAAGATCATATGTTAAGACTAATCCCCTTAACGTTACAGGTTGTAACTGTCCAACCTTTATGCAAAGGAATCAGTGATGTGATAAACCTAGATTTGCCTAAGAACGTCATACGAATCCTTTTCACCATCGTAATGGTTATCAAAAGGATAACTTCGTAAAGACGAAGACAAGATCCGATGCTCCCAATTGGAGAAAGACTAACTTGCAAAAGAATAGTCAATCCAATTCTCTTTCGAGAAATCTAGAAGAGAGTAATGGGAAGAAGGTTCTTATTTTTCCTAAATGCACTCAGAAGTGGGTACTGAAAAAGCGGGGGTCTAACAACCACACCCAATGTTTCGCTTAGCAATCTGTATGGACTAACTCCAATATACTTTTAAGAGAATCAACTAGACAGTCAGACTCAATCTTAATAAAAGTATATCAAAGAGTTATATCTCACTTTCTCGATTCAATACTTACTCGAGCAAATAGAAATCTGAGAGTCTAATTGAATACAAGAGAAATCACTTGAACGGTACCAAAGACCAATGTTCAAGGATCAATCAACAACCAAAGGTTGGATTTCCCAATTGATCGATTCAACGCACAACCTGTGATATTTCAATTATATAACAAAATATAATGCGGAAAAGAAATAACACTGACACACCGGAAGTTTTGTTAACGAGGAAACCACAAATGTAGAAAAACCCCGGACCTAGTCCAGTTGAACACACACCGTATTAAGCCGCTACAGACACTAGCCTACTACAAACTAACTTCACCGGACTCGTAGTTGAACCCCAATCAATCTCACACTAATCCAAGGTACAATTGCGCTCCTTACGTCTCCGATCCCAAGAGATACTACGCATTTGATTCCCTTAGTCGATCTCACCCACAACTAAGAGTTGCTACGACCCAAAGTCGAAGACTTTAATAAACAAATCAGTATCACACGTAAAAATCTACGAACAACAGAGAAACTGTCTCTCACATAAATACCTACGAGTTTTTGTTCCATCTTTTGATAAATCTAGGTGAACAGGAACCAATTGATAACCCGGACTTATATTCCCGAAGAACAACCTAGAATTATCAATCACCTCACAATAATCTTAATCAACTAGCGAAAGAAGATATTGCGGAATCACAAACGATGTGACGAAGATGTTTGTCACTTCTTTTAATCTTGCCAATCGGAGAAATCAATCTCAAGCCAATCTTACGATTGTACTTAGTACGATAGAAACAACAAGATCAGATCACGCAACTACAAAGAAAATAGTTGGGTCTGGCTTAACAATCCCAATGAAGTCTTCAAGTCGTTAACCTACAGGGTCTCGATAGAAACCTAAGGTTAAAGGAGAATCGACTCTACCTAATACAACTAGTATCACATAGGAGGTGTGGGGATTAGGTTTCGCAGTTGCTAGAGTTCTCCTTTATATAGTCTTTCAAATCAGGGTTTGCAATCTAAGTTACCTGGGTAACAAAGCATTCAATATTCACCGTTAGATAAAAACCTGATTAGATTCAAGCTAATATCTTTCAACCGTTAGATCGAAACTTAGCTTGTTACACACAAATGAAATGCACATTTATTTAGGTTTGTGTAACCATACCCAAACATGTACACTTAGTTGGTTCAACAGTAGTTAACCAAATGGTTAGCCATATGAGCACTTTCATATCAACCACATTCTTCTTTACCATAACTATTTCAAATGACTCAAATGAACTAGTTAGAGAGTTGTTCAATTGCTTAGATCTTATAGAAGTATACAAGACACAATCGAAGCAAAACGATTTGATTCACTCGAATCGATTCATGAACTTTATAGCCACGGTTTGCAAATATGCATTCCTTAGTTTATATAAGTTTAAGTTCACGAATAATCGTTTTTAGAAAATAACCAACTTAAGTATGCATACTGGTACGCGGACTTAAGTACCCTAATAAGTTTGTTTTCGGTTACAAACCCCGAGAAATTCACGGGATGTGAACTTCCGACAGTGCGCTGCATCGGGTACGCGGACTTTAGTTTCGGTTTTACTGAGCAGCAAAGTACGTATACTTTGGTTCAAGGAGTAAGGACTTACCCACGTATGAGTTATCACACAATGTTTATATCCAACCATGGTTATATACTCTAAACTCTCATTTCAATCATTGAGACATTCTTAGAGGACGTTATATAGTTGTTGTTCACAAGCTATTTTTCAAACAATTTTCAAGTAATTGAAACTTAATATGACTTTCGTCACTATTAAAGATGAACTTGGCCAAAGCGAAAGCTTACCAACACATATTTCGAGAAATAGATAAGCGAGATAAAATCGTCTCGAAATAGCAAATGTGTATAATCAAAGTCTATATAGCAATACGACTTTTGTCTCAAGATAGGAGATAGAGTAAATAGACTTTTGAGTGATAGATAAGTTCAAGTCTTCACATACCTTTTAGTCGATGAAGTTCCACCAGTTCCCTGAGTAGTTCTTCGTGTTTGTATGATAATCGCCATGGAGCTCAACTACACTTTCTATCCTAGTCCGAGACTTAGCTATAAGTAGACTAGAAATCAATACTTATAGTTTTGGCAACTAAACTTGACAACAAGCTTGAGATAGCAACGCTTGCGAGTTCGACCGAGCAGTGCTCTTACAATCTCCCCCTTTGTCAATTTTAGTGACAAAAATATCAATACATATGGAATACAAAAATAAATAAATAAACTTTTGTAGCTTCACTTCCACACGCCTGATCTTCTTGGTTCTTCAACATTACTCGAAATCTTCGTCACTTCCAAGTACTCCAATGATTCCAAAGGTTGTAAGTTTAGCATCATCGTTGTTGAAAATTCGTAGCCATAACAATGAGAAACAAGAGTTCTCGATCATTGTTACACAATGTCATAGTATTATTACACAGCATCAAATTTCAATTGTATCACAACTTCGACAACAATACTATGGTGATATGTATCACCCCCCCTTAGTCAATACTCCATCTCACATGGAAACCACTCCCCACACATAATGATCTGAAAACCATATGTATTTGTAGTGTGAACTACACATTAATTCTCCCCCTTTTTGTCAATAAAATTGGCAAAGGTAAGAAAACTAGTGGGATCCTAATGAAATTTCCATAGAGACATTTCATGACCAAAAGAAAGTACATATCAACTTTTTAGATGCAATCATATAGCCGAAGCTAAATGCTTTCATCAAGGAGTTTATAAAGATACAAGATAACCCCTATAATATTCCACAGCCGCACTCCCCACAAAGATTTGGCAATTAAGCGCAAGTTCAATTAAGAACTCTCCCCCATAAAATGTCATTCTCGAAAGAACAACAAGAGCGACCTTAATTTCACAAGAAAAGAAGGATTTCTTTGGACATAACAAATCAAATACGAATATGAATTTGAATCCAAAATACTCAATTAAATTAACCACAAGAAAACCCATGATTAATTTAATCAGAAATGCTCAACATAAGAGAAGTTACGGAGCCGCACAGTATATACATAAAAATATGGATAAGGGAAGATCAATACTGCGGAATAGATAAGGATTCATACTATTTTCCATCACTATTTGCATAATGACATACAATAGAAATAATCCTTGTAAACAAAAGTTCATCATATCTTCCATCAATATTTGCATAATGACAAACAATAGGCTTAAAACTTTTGTAATGTCAAAAGTTCATTCATTCTTTTATCAATATATGCATATCGACGTATGAAAGACTTAACTTTTGACAAAGTATGGGACAATCATAGTTCACGGACGCAAACACACATATCCCATAACAAATTGCAATATATAAAATCATAAAGATTAATACTGCAAAAATCATCTTCCAAACAATTTAAGAATTTAAACCAATAAACCTAAAAAAAATATGAATATGAAAACGTTGGACATAGCTATGTGTAATCACAATAATGGCTATTCCAAACTCTAGTTATTCTTCTAAACAAAACAAGAAAATAAAATTCTCATCAGAAGATTTACTAGATGTCAGGACCTTTGGAGAATTCTTTATCGTCCCCGAACTCCTTGTCGTCAACAGCCATTGGGACATAAGTTTCATGAAGATAGGAGTTAATATCAATAAACCTTCTTGACTGATGTCGAACTAGGGCCTTCTGAATATCATGAGTCTTAAGCATAAAAGCCTTTATCTGTTGAATCTCCTTTCGTGTCTCCTTTAACACATCAAGAACATCATAAAACTTCTGATAATTGGAAGGAACAACTCTTGGCTTCCTCACATTCCTTCTTTTCCTTTTCAAAGTTGGAGGCAACGGAGATTTCTCTTTTTTCTTCATGATTTATGGCTTAACAATCATATTAACATCTTTTCCATCAGAAGACATGATGCTTGGAGTATCCATAAGAACATGGGTTTGTGAGAGGAAATAACAATTTAAACTCAACAAGTAGTCTTGGAAAGAGTTTCGGAGAAGGAAAAAGGAATTTAGGGTTACGCAACCTTTAACAGGTTCGTGCACGCACAATTCTGAACCCTAGAAAGAGTAGAATTGTCGAGAATAACCCTCATTTATTGATAGACAAGGAATTCCAATTTTGCATCAAAAAACAACACTAAGAAAAGAAGAAAACAAACTCTTCCTAAAGCCTGAGAGGTACACAACCTTGTCTCTTTGATCAGGCACATGAGACAAGATACACAACTCAACACAATCAAGTTGTGTTACGGTGAACAACAATCTGTCCACCATGTTCCTTTTGAGAGGAATCCATAGACCTCTGTCTATCAAAACGATTGGACCATACTTTCTTCTCTAATGGTCTTGTTTTATCCTTGGAAACTAACTTCTTAGATGAAGATAAAATCTTACATAACTCAGCAGTCTTTTGAGCAAGTTTAAGCTTGTTTGCTAATCGATTTGCTCTTCGTTGATGTTTGTTGACATGCCTCAATTTGTGTTTGTACTTGAACACTTTGATAGTTCATGGCCTTTGAGTGAACAATACGAGCACGTCAATCTTGGATATAATTCAGGCATCTGAGATGTGCAAGCAGCTAGACACATAGTAGAACCTGAAACATTATTCACATAGTTTCTAATAGAAAGGTCAGTTTTATCTTCCAGATTGGTTGAGTTTTCTTCTGAAAGAATATCAAGATTGATGTATGTATTGCTACAATTACCAAAATCAATATTTTCACAAAGAAGTGCAACACTTGATTTTTCGTCTTCATTAGAATCATAGTTGTTAGATATTTCATCAAGAGTTGCAGCAAGACCTTTGTTCCCAGTGTATTTCTTTCGATTTGGACACTTATTTGCAAAATGACCAAAACCTTTACACTTAAAGCACTGAGGCATATCCTCGTCATCAGTTTCATCATTATCCCTATTTTTAGGAGGAACACAATTATGAGGTTTATCTGATGACTTGGCTTTATCTCTTGAGAACCGTTTACTTCTCTTCAAAAGAAGATCCCTAAATTGTCTTGTGATTAGCGTGACTGACTTGTCAAGATATTCATCTGATGAATCAGCCTCAGAAAGATCATATTCAGAGATGTAAACACTTTTACTTTTATCAAGTAATTTAGTGTTCTTTAGATCTTTGAAAGCAACATCCTTACTAGACTTGGACGTATGCTCATGATCAAAGATCTTTAGCTTCCAAACCAGAGTATTTCTGGACAACGTAGGGAGATTATTTCCTTTAACGATAGAATGCTTCTTAGAATCGTATCTAGATGGCAGTAATCTGAGAATTTTCATCACAATGTTCTTTTCAGGAATAGTCTTACCCAATGTAAAAGATGCATTAACAATTTCAGACACTTTGTGATTAAACTCATCAAATGATTCTTCATCTGTCATACGAAGGTTTTCCCAATCAGAATTTAGGTTTTGAATCCTAGCTTCTTTCTCACTAGTATTTCCTTCAAATACATTCTCTAAGATATCACAGGCTTCTTTAGACTTAGTGCACGTAGTCACATGGTGTTGAAGATCTGGGGTAATGGCATGTATGATAGCATTTAAGCCGTCAGAATTTTGCTTTGTAGCAAGAATTTCTTCTGGACTATATCTACCAATATCCTTAGGTATAGATACATCGCCTTCTGTATTAACCGGAGGATCATAGACATTAACAACACGTACCCATGTTTGAAAATCACGAGCTTGAAGAAAAGCACGCATATCAATTTTCCACCATAAGTAGTTTGATCCATCGAAGACTGGTGGTACGTTTATGGAGATAGAATTCCTTTCCATAGAGTCAGATTGCTACAAACACAGATTTGTAAGGTCTTTAAACGTGTTTGCCTGCTCTGACACCAATTGAAAAAGCGGGGGTCTAACAACCACACCCAATATTTCGCTTAACAATCTGTATGGACTAACTCCAATATACTTTTAAGAGAATCAACTAGACAATCAGACTCAATCTTAAAAAAATATATATCAAAAAGTTATATCTCACTTTCTCGATTCAATACTTACTCAACCAAATAGAAATTTGCGAGTCTAATTGAATACAAGAGAAATTACTTGAACGGTACCAAAGACCAATGTTCAAGGATCAATCAATTTAAATCAACAACCAAAGGTTGGATTTCCCAATTGATTGATCCAACGCACAACCTGTGATATTTCAATTATATAACAAAATATAATGCGGAAAAGAAATAACACAAACACAAGAAATTTTGTTAACGAGGAAACCGCAAATGCAGAAAAACCCCGTGACCTAGTCCATATTGAACACACACTGTATTAAGCCGCTACGGACACTAGCCTACTACAAACTAACTTCGATCTGGACTGTAGTTGAACCCCAATCAACCTCACACTGATCCAAGGTACAACTGCGCTCCTTACGTCTCTAATCCCAGCAGGATACTACGCACTTGATTCCCTTAGCTGATCTCACCCACAACTAAGAGTTCCTACGACCCAAAGTCGAAGACTTTAATAACAAATTTGTATCACACAGAAAAGTCTACGGTAATAGATAAATCTGTCTCCCACAGAAATACCTACGAGTTTTTGTTCCGTCTTTTGATAAATCAAGGTGAACAGGTACCAATTCATAACCCGGACTTATATTCCCGAAGAACAGCCTAGAATTATCAATCACCTCACAATAATCTTAATCGACGAGAAAGAAGATATTGCGGAATCAAAAATGATCGAGACGAAGATATTTGAGACTTCTTTTAATCTTGCCTATCGGAGAAATCAATCTCAAGCTAATCTTACGATTATACTTAGTACGATAGAAATAGCAAGATCAGATCACGCAACTACAAAGAAAATAGTTGGGTGCGGCTTCATAATCCCAATGAAGTCTTCAAGTCGTTAACCTCGAGGTCTCGGCGAAACCTAAGGTTATAGGAGAATCGACTCTAGCTTATACAACTAGTATCACACATGAGGTATGGGGATTAGGTTTCCCGAGCTTGCTAGAGTTCTCCTTTATATATTCTTTCAAATCAGGGTTTGCAATCTAAGTTACCTTGGTAACAAAACATTCAATATTCACCGTTAGATGAAAACCCTGATTAGATTCAAGCTAATATCTTTCAACCGTTAGATCGAAACTTATCTTGTTACACACAAATGAAATGCACGTTTATTTAGGTTTGTGTAACCGTACCCAAACATGTACACTTAGTTGGTTCAACAGTAGTTAACCAAATGGTTAGCCATATGAGCACTTTCATATCAACCATACTCTTCTTTACCATAACTAGTTCAAATGACTCAAATGAACTAGTTAGAGAGTTGTTCATTGCTTAGATCTTACAGAAGTATACAAGACATAATCGAAGCAAAAACGATTTGATTCACTCGAATCGATTCATGAACTTTATTGCCACGGTTTGCAAATATTCATTCCTTAGTTTATATAAGTTTAAGTTCACGAATAATCGTTTTTAGAAAATAACCAACTTAAGTACGCGGACTTAAGTACCGGAATAAGTTTGTTTTCGATTCACAAACTCCGCAGAAATTCACGGGATGTGAACTTGCGGCATCAAGCGTCTTGGGCACGCGGACTTTAGTTCCGGTTTTACGAGCGAGTAAATACGCATACATTGGTTCAAGGAATAAGGACTTACACACATATGAGTTATCACACAATGTTTATATCCAACCATGGTTTTTCTGAGCAGTAAAGTACGCCCGCTCCTCCAGTATTGCTGCTAGGGGTAGCAGAGCCATCAAAATACAGAAGCCACACTTTTTCCTCCAGAACAGAGACGTCTGGAAATTCTCCGGGGAGGTCTTCATGTAGTTCCGTAGTGCCTTCTCCAGAAATGCCGCCAAGAAGTCTGCAACCGCTTGACCCTTGATAGCTCTAGGTGACGCACATGTTATGTCCAGCTCGAAATTTGGAGAAGCCATTTGCCTGTCCTTCCCGGTCGGGACCGGATTTGAAAGTAAAAACTTTGCGAGGATCGGATTTAGACACGAGTATCACCCTATTAGACATGCGAGTAATGCCTAAACTTCGAATGGAATGGATCAAGTCTAAACATGCCTTTTCCGCTCTGGGGTATCTGAGTTCAGCGCCCCTCAATATTCGGCTGAAATAGTATATGGGACGTTCGATTCCCTCGTCGTCCTCCTGAGCGAGTAGAACCCCCACTGCAGTGTCACTGAAGGAAGTGTAGAGACACATCGGCTTCCCTTGTACAGGAGACTTCATGATAGCTGGAGATGATAGTATTCGTTGGATCTTTCGAAAAGCTTCTTGCTGGGTTGCGGTCCAGACAAAGCTGGCTCCTTTCTTCAATAAGGGGGTGAACGAGGCGGTAAGTTGGGCTAAACCAGGGTATAAACGTCGAATGTAGTTCACCTTGCCCATGAAACTCGGAGCTCCTTCACGCTTCGGGAGGCGGCATTGTTAGGATAGCCTTTGGGTCTTGGAATGGTCTACCTTTATTCCTTCTGTGATCACTTGGAACCCTAGAAATGTACCCGAGGAGACACCGAAAGCGCACTTCAAAGGATTCATCTTTAACTTGTATTCCCGACACCTCTCAAATACTTGCCGTAAGACGTTAGTATGATCTCGCTTCGAGCCTTTGACTTGACCACGATATCATCTACATAGTCTTCTACTTGTTTATGCATCATGTCGTGGAAGATTGCCGTCATAGCACGTTGGTAAGTTGCGCCTCTATTCTTTAAACCGAATGGCATAACAAGATAGTAAAAATTGCCGAGAGGGTTCTAAAGTCTTGTCTTACTCGCATCGTGCTCATACATCCTTATCTGATTGTATCCACTATATCCATCCATGAAGGAGAACATGCCGTGTCCGCTGGTGGCGTCTACTAACATGTCGATGTTAGGTAGAGGAAAGTCGTCTTTGGGGCAAGCACTTGTTCAAGTCTCTCCAATCCACGCAGAATCGGATCTCGTCTGTTTTTCTTCTTTACTCGGGACCACATTAGCCAACCAGGTCGGGTGATGAATAGGTCTCGATGAAGCCAGCAGCTAGTAACTTCAATTTCATTCTTAATTTGTTCTTCTACTTCATGTCCGAATTGCTTCGGAGATTGCTTGATTGGCTTGGATCCGTGTATGACATGTAAGTGATGGGTGACCGTTTTTCATCCAGCACGAGGCAATTCCTCGTATGTCCAGCGAACACATCTTGGTACTCCTTGAGTAGTCGAACAAGACTCGTACGTTAAATCTGTGGACCAGAGCCCGAACCGATAGAGACCGGCCTGGAGATTCTTCATTCCCCGTGTTAACAGTCTCGAGCTCGTCGGTTGTGGAATTGGTTCCATCTTGTAGTTCTTTGCGGGGCGTCTGGTACCTCCTCTTGTATTCCGGCTGTTCTTGCGCATTCAATTGGGCGGAGAGATCGGTGCTGTCTCTCCCGCACTACTAACAGCCGCGCCGTATATTGTCTTCCCCTTACTTGACATTCGCTTCAAAAGTGCGTTCCCTTTTGGTGTGAACGTGGGTTGAAGCTTCACTTTGGATAAAGATGGACGCCTCGTCGGAGAAGTGTCGTGATGCTTGGCCCTCAGTGATGCAAGTCGGTCTCCTTCCTTGATTGAAGCCCACGTGGGTAGCGGGGTGCACAGGACTTTGTCTGATCCTCCCTGTGAGGTACTTTTTGGCTTGAACAGCTCCACTCCGCATATTGGTGCATACGGAGACAATGATGCAGGAATGCGGATGACTTTCTCGTTTAGCATGGTCTTCAGGCACTGGTGATACGTTGAGGGAATGACCTTGTTCTCGTGAAGCCACGGTCTCCCCAGTATCATATGGTAGTCCGGCTCTTTTTCTATGACCTCAAACTTTGCTCTTGATTGAACGGGTCCTACTGATAAGTTCAGATTGACATACCCGTATGTGCAGGTCTGATTTCCTTCAAAGTCCATCATCGTGGTGGGCTTTCGTACAATCTCGCATAGGCTAACCTTGGCTGTCTTGAGAGTCTTGAGAGTCTTGAGAGTAATTACATTCGAAGATGCTCCTGTTTCGACGAGGGCCCTTCTGAACTCCGAACCCTTGATGTGTGCGGTAACATGTAGGGCCCTTGTGACCCTCCTCTCATCATGTCGTCTTCCGTAAATGTAATATTGTTTGAGATATTTCCGATGCAACTAGGACTTACGGACGAAAGGAGTCAGTGTACATCCGAGCTATTTTATTAATTGCAAAAACGTCTCGCCCGTTGATTCCTCGAGAGGTGCAAGAGTTCACACAAGTTTTCCACTAGAGATGCCGCTTCGGTCCACTGGTCTCGGTTCGCTTAAACGTTGATCCGAGGGGAATTAGTCCCCTGTAGAAATCTCCGGAATGCTCATTTACTCGGCGTCATCTTGATGAGGAGATCAAGTATGCCGTTTACCGCTTCTTTGATTAGCTCCATGTTCTTCGTGTGAATCTCCCGTGCCCGTGCTAGTTCGCTTTTAATGTTGGAAGTCTTCGATTATGCCGTCGGATACACCGTTAGGAGGGGGTATCTCTCGTTGGAGGAGCCATCGTTGATTTGAGACTGTCGGCGGTCCTAAGACCAACCATCTCGAGAATTGATTGAATGGTATTGAAGAGATTGACTTTACAACCGAGAGATCAACCTCCCACTCGTGGTCGCCAATTGTTTATGGGTGAAAACTACTCCTGAGAATTTGGTAATTTGGGGTGTGGATGAGGAATGAATTTAAACCTTAAACAAATGCACTTTCGCGGTGAGTGCTTGTAGATTCGAGAGATCAATCTGTGCAAGTCCGGCCTAAACCAAGAAATGGCCGTTCCCGGACTTGTTTCGGTCACAAAAGTGAAGGATATGGGGTTGATCTTAGGGAGGAGAAGCGAAGAAGGTGTTGAGATTGTGAAGGTGTAGACTTGCTTATGACTTGTAACAGGAAAGTGAACAAGCTTACGATTGGAAATAGGGCGGAGAACCTATTTATACAAGTCATTGAGTCTGGGTGTTTTCTTGTTGTTTTTTCTCTGTCCTCCTGGAAATAGGGCGGAGAACCTATTTATACAAGTCATTGAGTCTTATTCACGTCTCTCGTGGGAAGTGGAGGAAGTGGAGTGACGGAGTAGTGGAGTTGTGCGTTGGTGATACACGACCAGCCTTGCCCACTTCTCCTGTTCATCTCTAACCGTCCATGACTCCCTAACACGTTCTTGTGATGGCGTGTTGCACGCTATAAACCGCCAGACCAATACCCCAGAGATGTATCCCCGGTTGTGACATGATTGATGTCCGGAATGTGTGGATTGTGGATCCACGAAAGATAGCATGTAATCTTTGAATTGAATAACTGCGTTATTCGGGAAGTCGATACTTGTGAAGTATCGTGTGTATTTTATGCAGAGTCTCGCATCATGGTGTGGTAAAGTGATGGGTGCGACACCTCACTAACCAATTAACTCGACAAGGGCGGTATAACCAAGTCGGGTGAAGTTGGACGGATGAGATGATCTTTGAGACACTCATCTCACGGCCGTTGATGAAGTTAGGGTTTTGAAGAGGTGCGTAGGCATCACTCTTCAGCTTGGTCGAAACCAAGCATGGGATACAACTTTGGCCTAACCGACCATACATGCGTGTAAATGGCATGATGGTGTAGGCGTCTATACCCCATTACCTCATGAAAGTATGATCTGGGTCACTCAATTCATCCGGTGAAATCGAGTGGTCGAGATCGATTTGCGATAAAAAACTAATGCCGCAAGGGCCGCACGTCACGCCCTCTTCAGCGCACGTTCCAAGACGACAAATCTTGGTTTGGTCTTGGCCGATTGGCCTCGGTGTGAAGGTGATAGGCTGGTGTTTACGCCTATACCAATATCCCATGAAAACGTGATCTCGAGCCATCCAAATCGTCCGGCGAAGTTGAGTGGTCGAGATCGGTTGCGGTTTTGGGAGGTGTGATCACGCTAGTTTGAGCGTGCGTTTTGGATTAGCCAGGCATGATATGCCTTGGCCGATCGGGTTAGGAATAGATGGGTCCACGGTGGTCATGCTGGTATGACCGGACTTGCTTAATCTAATCTTGGACCCTCCATTCATGCCGGAGAAGATGGACGCTCGTGATGCTCAAAACCCTAATTTTGGGTTTCAAAGCCGTGCGTCTTCTCTTGTTTGGGTGACGATTTTATCACGACCAAACATGGTTGGTCTTGACCGATTGGTCAAAGTGTGTGCGGGCCCACGATGATCGTGTTGACATGCTCTGGGCCCTTTGAATCTACATCTACACCCTCCATCTATACCGCGAAGATGGATGGTTGAGACTTTTGCGACACATGTAATATGCCGCAAACCCTAATTTAGGGTTTTCCGTCCATAATGCTTGGTATGAACGTTTTTTGGAAAGCTAGGCCAATGGGCCGGCCGTGCGGGTTCCGCATTGGTTCGGCAGTGGATATTCCATACCGCTTGGGGTGATGGAATTGATCCGGGTCATCCAATCATGCTTATGGAGTTGGATGACTGCGATCATATCCGGATCGATACGGTCAATCCGCATTCTCAATCGGGCTAGTATAACACACCGAGAGGGGCTCAATCGGGCTAGTATAACACACCGAGAGTCACACATATCGGGTATTTCGTACATGGTTTCATTATAGTGCTTGGAGGTTCGTGTTACTCAGTAAGAGTAACACTCGATGCCGTCATGCCACACCGATAATGAGTACTTTGAAATACAAGGCTGATTAGAAATTCACGGATGGGATTGTTGCCACATGCTCCAACCTGGAGGAATTTCATGTATTCACGAGAATGGGATTGTTGCCACATGCTCCATTCTTGGTGAATTAAGTGAGGGAGTATCCAACACTTATTAATGGCTTTATCTTTATAAGATGTCGGCGCATATTTTTCTGGGTTTTTACAATTTTAACCTCAAATGAAAATCCACCATCAACAACTTGGAATGTTTCGTTATGATTATTTCAATAACTTGAAAATTGCTTTGATGTTAATAATGTCCAAAACGGCTATTGTTATCCTCTAAGAAAGTTTCAATGATTGAAATAAGAGTTTAGAACACTTAACCATTATTGGATTGTGACATGTTATGTACTCTTGCACATATGTTGTCCATGTCCGGAACCATAGTATGCGTACTCGTATGCGTACTGTTGGTTTGAGAAGTCCAGAACCTAAGTATGCGCACCCGTCGCGCATCGTCGTAAGGTTCATGTCCGAGATTTTATACTGGGATTGGAGGTATGCGTACCTGTTCGCGTACTGGCGAAACCCAATTTCAGTCTGGGTATTCCAAGTATGCGTACCCGTTCGCGTACTTGAATGTTAAAGTTCTAAAATCGGTTATGTACATGAATTAATACATTTATATATTAAGGAATGCATTCTTGCAAACCATGGCTATAATGTTCATGATTGATTCGAGTGAATCAAACCCATTTTGCTTCGATTGTGTTCTTGTATAATTCTATGAGAATATAACAATTGAACAACTCTTTAACTAGTTTCATTTGTCCCATTTGAACTAGTTATGGTTAAGATGAATAAGGTTGATATGAGAGTGTTCATTTGGCTAACCTTGGTTAACTATTGTTGAGCCAACATGGTGTACACGTTTAGTACAGTTACGTAAACCTAAATGAAGGTATATTTCATTTGTGTGTAACAAGCTAAGTTCGATCTAACGGTTGAAAGATATTAGCTTGAGTCTAATCAGGTTTTCATCTAACGATGAATAATGAATGCTTTGTTACCAAGGTAACTTAGATTGCAAACCCTGATTTGAAAACTATATAAAGGAGAACTCTAGCAACAGGGAAACCTAATCCCCACACCTCCTATGTGATACTAGTTGCATAAGCTAGAGTCGATTCTCCTTTAACCTTAGGTTTTTCACGAAACCTTGTAGGTTAACGACTTGAAGACTTCATTGGGATTGTGAAGCCAGACCCAACTATTTTCTCTGTAGTTGCGTGATCTGATCTTGCATCTTCTATCGTGTTTTGGTACGATCTTCTTTAAGATTGGCCCGAGATTTATTCTCCGATAAGCAATCTAAAAAGTAATCACAAACATCTTCGTCTCATCGTTTGTGATTCCACAACCTCTTGTTTTGCTACCATACGATTAAGATTTTTATGAGGTGATTCATCATAATAGGTTGTTCTTCGGGAATATAAGTCCGGTTTATCAATTGGTTCATATTCACCTTGATTTATCAAAACACGGATCAAAACTCATAGGTTTTTCTGTGGGAGACAGATTTATCTATTCCTAAAGACTTTTCTGTGTGTGGCAGACTTGTTTATCAAGTCTTCGACTTTGGGTCGTAGCAACTCTTGGTTGTGGGTGAGATCAGCTAAGGGAATCAAGGGCTTAGTATCCTGCTATGATCAGAGACGTAAGGATCACAACTGTACCCTTAATCAGTGTGAGATTGATTAGGGTTCAACTACAGTCCATTTCAAAGTTCATTGGTAGTAGGCTAGTGTCCAGAATTGGCTTAATACAATGTGGTGTTCAAATCGACTAGGTCCCGGGTTTTTCTGCATTTGTTGTTTCCTCGTTAACAAAACTTCCGTGTCTCGTGTTATTTCTTTTCCGCATTATATTTTGTTATATAATTGAAATATCACAAAGTTGTGCGTTGAATCGATCAATTGGGAAATCCAACCTTTGGTTGTTGATTGAGATTGATTGATCCTTGAACATTGGTCTTTGGTATCGCTTCAAGTTATTTCTCTTATATTCAATCGCTCGCAGATTTCTATTTGCTGATTGCAGATTGAATTGAGATATAGAGATACAAAACTCTTGGATATACTTTTCTCTAGATTGAGTCTTAACTGTCTAGTTGGTTCTCTTGAAAAGTATATTGGAATTTGTCTATTCAGATTGCCAAACGAATTATTGGGTATGGTTGTCGTACCCCCACTTTTTCAATTGGTATCAGAGCAGGAAAACACATTAAAGACTGTATAATTCTGTGATTGTAGCGATCTGAATATGATAAACGCATCACTAGAAATAAAATATCCGTTTCTATGAAATCTATTAAAGATAAAGATTCGTCAATCTCGAATATAGACGAACCTAGTGTTCTAACGAAACAGACTTCCATTGACAAGTGCTACCCGGTCTACCTTATCGATTTAGTCCGACTTTGAAGTTGAAAGGGAAGCAAAAAAGAGAGTGCAAAGTGATTCTAAAACTTGTTAGAATCCAGCCGATAATGTCAATCGGTTGAAACACAAAGTCAATGTCCTTGTTGGTATGATAAATGAGCGTGACTCTCTTTCTAAAGGTCATTCGTGAGGAAAATGCCTGCCTGTTCTTCACGAACTCGTCTCCGAGGGAAAACTCAAGGAGGATGCTTTGGAAACTGAACTTATTTTGAGTAAACTCTCTATTCAAGAATGTTCCAAGGAGTCCACTATACCAACTCCTTCTGACTTAATTGGAAAATTCTGTTCGAGAAGCAAAATCGAAATCCCTTCCTGTCGAAAAAGATGTGCATGTTTCTTCCTCTAATCAAGGAATATCCACATCACATGGAATGAAGATATCTCCCAACGATGGTATTAAGACTGTTTTTTCTAATCACTCAGGTGATCAGAAAGTATGTCTCTTTTGTGATGCAAAAGTACATGGTGAACAAAAGAGAAAATCTAAGTTGAGTGACTATTCTGTTGATCGTCTTCAACACACCTTAGATTTAATTCTCAAATGTGTAACTGACATTCGTATGTCTAAACCAATTGGTTTTAGTACTCACCCTGTGTACCCCACCAGGAAAGTCAGTTCAATGTGTTCGTCAAATGTTCAATTGAGAAACAGTCTTCCCAAACCATTTCGTCCAAGAAGAGCTCGAGGATCTTTTTCTATTAAAAAGGGAGATAATATTGTTCATGATATGAAAAAGGTACCAGAAGAAGGAAGCAAAAATGAAGATATGGAAGACAACCTAAAAATGATAATTGAAGGTTATAAAGAGATTATTAACATGCTGTCAATTCCCTCTTGTCAAAATTCTTCAGGTAAGAACAAAAACTATGCGTCGTATTTTGATGATAGTAAATTTTATGATAAGTTTTCGCATCATAACGGTTTTCCTCCAAAGATCAGGAGAAAGAGGGTTAACCGAAAACAACGTTCATTTGATGAGCTCAAGTCTCATACTTGTGCTAATTAATCACAAGGTTGAAACCTCACTCACAAAAAAAATCCTGGTTGAGTGAGATATGATCAGGTATACTTGATGGCAAAATGTTCTTTGATTGACTAGCAATTTTCTTATCGTTCTTAGATGGAGTATCAGTCACAAACATTTCTGCATAAGTATTTGTATGTTGAAAAATCTTTTCAAGTATTTTTATTTTGTCTCAAAAATTGCTACTCTTATGCTCTAAATTTTTCTCTGATGAGAATGTAAAATTTATTGAGCTAGAATGTGTAAAATCCTTCTTGTAGCATAAACATTGCTGAACAAACAACGTTATTTCATGTTTTTTGCTATTTGGGTATTTTCCAGCTATGGGTCAAGATTGTGTTCGTACGGGTACCCACGTTACTTGTCACGGACCAGCTTTGGAAACCCTAAACTCTATTTTCTTGAAAATCCATAAATACGAAAACCTTTTGTTCAAGCACGCATACTTTTGGTTTGTTTTTGCTTAATTAAGAAGATGGCATCTCCTTCGGGAACGTGTAACTTTCCAAAAGGTTTTCTTGATAACGGTTGTGGTTTCAAATAAGAGGATAAAAGAACACTTGTGGAAGTTAATGACACCTCTCCTCAATCTCCTGATACTTACTCAGATATTGAGGATGATGAAGATATTTTTACTGAAGTTGTTCAAGATTTTATCTGTCAGTTTAACGATGCAAAACTGCTTCTTGTTGATACCTTAAAAAATCTTGACATGTTAAGAACGGAATTAAAGAAGGTTAACTCTGACCTTGATCTTATGAAGACACGTGTTGAGAATTGTCTCAAGGAGAATACTGTGTCCAAGGATGCAGTCAATTCCATTTGTCACAAGCTTGAAGGTCTTGAAATCCGTGAAGATACTGAACACAAACTCTGATTTCAATGTGTGTTCAGTTGTGTTGGTTTTAGAGTAGTTTTTGTTTTATCTATTACGTCTAGGAAACTTCTTATGAGATTTTATTCTTGTGTTTTTAAAAAGGATAACTAGGGTTTGGAATAGCCATTATTGTGAGTACACATAGCTATTTCCAACGTTTTCATCTTGCAATGTTTTTACATTTATTTATTTAAATTCTAAAGTTGATTTGGAAGATGATTTTTGCAGTATTAATCTTTATGATTTTATATATTGCAAATTTTTATGGGATACGTTGTTTACGTCCGTGAACCTTGATTGTCGAATACTTGTTCAAAAGTTATCTATATTATATGTTGGTATGAAAGTATTGATAAAAGATAGAATGAACTTTTGACTACAAAAGTTGAGCCTTTTATGTCAATATGCAAATATTGATGGTTGCAAATTGTTATGGGATATGTTGTTTACGTCCATGAACCTTGACTGTCCCATACTTGTTCAAAAGTTATCTATATTATATGTCGGTATGAAAGTATTGATAAAAGATAGAATGAACTTTTGACTACAAAAGTTAAGCCTTTTATGTCAATATGCAAATATTGATGGAAGAAAGGATGAACTTTTGTTTACAAAGATTAAGTCTATTATATGTCATTGTGCAAATAGTGATGAAAAATAGAATGGATCTTTGATTATTCCGCAGTATTGGTATTTCCCTAATCCACATCTTTGTGTATATACTGTGTTGCTCCGTAAGTTCTCTTATGTTGAGCATGGACAATTGAATTGATCATTTTCTTTGTGGTTAATTCAATTGAGATTTTTGGTTACAAATTCATATTCTTATGTGATTTGTTAATGTCCAAAGAAATCCTTCTTTTCTTGTAAAAGTAAGGTCGCTCTTGTTGTTCTTTCGGGAATGACGTTTTAAGGGGGAGAGTTCTTATTTGAACTTGTGCTTAATTGCCAAATCTTTGTGGGGAATGTGGCTGTGGAATATTATAGGGGTTATCTTGTATCTTTATAAACTCCTTGATGAATGCATTTAGCTTCGGCTATTTGATGGCATCTAAACAAGTTGATATGTTGTTCTCTTTTGGTCATGAAATATCTCCACGGAAATTTCATGAGGATCCCACTAATTTTCGTACCTTAGCCAATTTTTATTGACAAAAAGGGGGAGAATTAATGTGTAGTTCACACTACAAATACATATGGTTTACGTATCATTATGTAAGGGGGAGTGGTTTTCATGTGAGATGAAGTATTGACTAAGGGTGAGTGATACATATCACCATAGTATTGTTGTAAAAGTTGTGATACAATTGAACTTTGATATTGTATAATGATATTATGACACTGTATAACAATGATTGAGAGCAACTGTTTTCTCATTGTTATAGCTACGGATCTTCAACAACTATGATGCTGAGTTGAACATATTTGGAATCATTGGAGTACTTGAAAGTGACGAAGATTTCTAGTCTACTTATAGCTAAGTCTTAGATTAGGATAGAATGTGTAGTTGAGCTTTAGACTTCACGACGTTTATCGATTGAAGACGAAGAACTTGTTAGAGAACTGCTCGGTCGAAGTCGCAAGCGTTTCTATCTCAAGCTTGTTTGTCAATGTTAGTGATCAAAACTATAAGTCTTGATTTCTACTCTACTTATAAATGTCTTGGACTAGGATATATTGTGTAGTTGAGCATTAGACTTCACGGCGTTCATCCTTGAATACGAATAACTACTAAGGAGAGCTTGTGGAACTTCATCAACAAAAAGGTATGTGGAGACTGAAACTCATCTATCACTTAGAAAGTCTATTTCTACTCTATCTCCTATATTGAGACATAAGTCGTGTTACAATATAGTTTTCTATTATACACATTTGAGATTTCTAGCTGAGTTTAACTCGCTTACATATTTCTCGGAATATGTGTTGGCAAGCTTCGCTTCGATCAATTTCATCTTGTATTCTTGACGAAAGTCAAAAGATGATCATGTGAAAATTGCAGAGTAACATCTTACATGGTTTGTGTGATACAATCATTTGGTGTAGACTTGGAATGTTTCAATATGATTATTTCAATAACTTGAAAATTGCTTTGATGCTAACAGTGTGTGAAAACGGCTATTGTCATCCTCTAAGAAAGTTTCAATGATTGAAATAAGAGTTAGAACACTTAACCATTATTGAATTGTGACGTATTGTGTATTCTTGCACATATGTGGTCCATGTCCGGGAACCATAGTATACGTAAACGTATGCGTACCTGTTGATTTGAGAAGTCCGGCAACCTATGTATGCGCACCCGTACGAAAGGTTCATGTCCGAGATTTTCTGCCGGGATTGGAGGTATGTGTACCTGTTCGCGGACTGGCGAAACCCAATTTCAGTCAGGGTATTTCAAGTATGCGTACCCGTTAGCGTACTTGAAGGTTAAAGTTCTAAAATCGGTTATGTACATGAACTAATATATTTATATATTAAGGAATGCATTCTTGCAAACCGTGGCTATAATGTTCATGATTGATTCGAGTGAATCAAACCGATTTTGCTTCGATTGTGTTTTTGTATACTTCTATGAGAATATAGCAATTGAACAACTCTTTAACTAGTTTCATTTGTCCCATTTGAACTAGTTATGGTTAAGATGAATAAGGTTGATATAAGAGTGTTCATATGGCTAACCTTGGTCAACTATTGTTGAGTCAACATGGTGTACATGTTTAGGTACGGTTACATAAACCTAAATGAAGGTACATTTCATTTGCGTGTAACAAGCTAAGTTCGATCTAACGGTTGAAAAATATTAGCTTGAGTCTAATAAGGTTTTCATCTAACAGTGAATAATTAATGCTTTGTTGCCAAGGTAACTTACATTGCAAACCCTGATTTAAAAACTATATAAAGGAGAACTCTAGCAACTGGGAAACCTAATCCCCACACCTCTTGTGTGATACTAGTTGCATAAGCCAAAGTCGATTCTCTTTTGACCTTAGGTTTTTCACGAAACCTTGTAGGTTAACGACTTGAAGACTTCATTGGGATTGTGAAGCCAGACCCAACTATTTTCTCTGTAGTTGCTTGATCTGATCTTTCATCTTCTATCGTGTTTGGGTACGATCTTCTTTAAGATTTGCTCAAGATTTATTCTCCGATAGGCAAGATAAAAAGTGATCACAAACATCTTCGTCTCATCGTTTGTGATTCTACAACATCTTGTTTCGATACCATACGATTAAAATTGTTGTGAGGTGATTGATAATACTAGGTTGTTCTTCAGGAATATAAGTACGGTTTATCAATTGGTTCCTGTTCACCTTGATTTATCAAAAGACGGAACAAAACTCATAGGTATTTTTGTGGGAGACAGATTTACATATTCCTATAGACTTTTCTGTGTGAGACATATTTGTTTATCAAGTCTTCGACTTTGGGTCGTAGCAACACTTGGTTGTGGTTGAGATCAGCTAAGGTAATCAAGTGCGTAGTATCGTGCTAGGATCAGAGTAAGGAGCGCAACTGTACCTTGAATCACTGTGTGATTGATTAGGGTTCAACTACAGTCTCATCCGAAGTTCATTGGTAGTAGGCTAGTGTCTCATAGCGGCTTAATACAAATGTGGTGTTCAAATCGGACTAGGTCCCGGGTTTTTCTCGCATTTGCGGTTTCCTCGTTAACAAAACTTCCTGTGTACGTGTTATTTCTTTTCGCATTATATTTTGTTATGTAATTGAAATATCATAGGTTGTGCGTTGAATCGATCAATTGGAAAATCCAACCTCTGGTTGTTGATTGAGATTGATTGATCCTTGAACATTAGTCTTTGGTACCGTTCAAGTTATTTCTCTTATATTCAATCGGGCTCGTGAATTTCTATTTGCTGATTGCAGATTGAATTGAGATATAGAGATACAAAACTCTTGGATATACTTTTCTCTAGATTGAGTCTAACTGTCTAGTAGATTCTCTTGAAAAGTATATTGGAGTTTGGCTATTGAGATTGCCAAACGAATTGTTGGGTGTGGTTATTGTACCCCATCTTTTTCAGAACTACTCAAGGGAACTTGTGGAACTTCATCAACAAAAGGTATGTGGAGACTTGAACTCATCTTAAATCCAAAGTCTTTTCCAGTAGCTAGTACCGGGTCGACTAGAGAATATCTCCCAAAAGTCGAACATAGGTTTTACGCCGGCCTATCCAAGCCTTGCACAACTTGCACTACGGCAAGCAAAGACTTGAACTCATCTATCACTTGGAAAGTCTATTTCTATTCTATCTCCTATTGAGACAAAAGTTGTATTGCTATATAGACTTCATTTGATATTTCGAGCCGAGTTAATGCCGCTTACTCGAAATATGTGTTGGTAAGCTTTCGCTTTAACCAAGTTCATCTTTTATTCTTGACGAAAGTCAAAAGATGATCATGTGAAAATCGCCTGGTAACATCTTACATGATTTGTGTGATGCAATCATTTGGTGTAGACTCGGAATGTTTCATATTGATCATTTGAAAATTGCTTTGAAGCTAATAGTTGTGTGAGACATCTATTGTCATATTCTAAGAATGTTTTAATGATTGAAATGAGAGTTTAGAACAAGTAACCATGATTGGATATAAACATAGCATGCGTACTTGCATGTGTGTAGGTCCAATTTCGGGAACCATAGTATGCGTACACGTACGCGTACTGGTCGGTTAATGTAAGTCCGGGAACTTAGTATGCGTACCCATACACGTACTGGCGTAAGTTCAAGTTCCGGAATCCAACTGAGTTTAGAGGTATGCGTACATGTTCGCATACTGGCGAACCCAAACTAAGTCCGGCCACTTAAGTATGCGTACAAGTTTGCATACTCGAGTAGGTTATGTTCTAAAATCGGTTTGTTCATGAACTAA
>JAJJWW010001633.1:0-24259 GCA_023531295.1 Papaver armeniacum | reverse complement strand
TTATATTCTCATAGAAGTATACAAGAACACAATTGAAGCAAAATCGGTTTGATTCACTCGAATCAATTCATAAACATTATAGCTAGAGTTGTCAAACAGGCCGGCCTGGTCTGGCCCGACCAGTTTTTAGTCGGCCAAGCCTGGCCTACGGCCGGGCCTGAATAAGCCCGTCAATTAAGCTGGCCAGGCCGGCCTGGCCTGGAGATCCTATGAGCGAGCCTGGCCTGGGCCTGAGTCAGGCCTGTTTTAAACTTGGCCGCTGGCCAGACCTGGCCGTGCGAGCCTGCATATAGGCTTAAAAAATGGAAATGCGTATACAAGGAGAAACTCGAACTCGAGACCTAAAGAATTCATATTCCTAGTTGAATTGTAACCAGTTGGTCCAAGTGCTTCGTTGTTGTACAACATCAGTGTATACTATTTATATAAAAGAACAACTATCAATTAGCTAAAATTATACGAAAATATTTAATTTCTAATTATAACTTTTCTTTAAGGTAATGATATTAAGTCCAACACTTCATTGACCTCATTCAATTAATTATAATAACTAGTATGTAACCCGTGCTACGACCTAGATTTTGTGGGATCGACCATAATTTAGAGTAGGCGGGGGCTTCGCCCGCGCCCATGGACAAATGCATTAGATTTTTTTCCGAGTAGTTTATGATTAGTTTGTTCTTTTTAAGCGATAAGGAACTCTCGATACACTTTAGGTATCTAATGATTAAATTTGGTATGATAAATCTAAATTCATGTACTCATCTGTTTCTAACATATAGGCGGAGAAGATAAAGTCTCTTAAGTTAGAAAATTTCATGATTTTTTTATAAATGTTCATGTTATTTCTAGATTTTACCCTTTGTCTTATTCTCAATACAACTTTTATATGCCTATAATTATTTTCCATTGAACATAATTACATATTTTTTTATCCAGACTTTTTTCAATTAAAAAATTGTCCTATCCAACGATTTTATCTAATAAAGTTTTGGAAGATAAATATGTCACATGCAATTTATGGAGTGCAATTTTCATAAGAAAATAAAACTAAATGTGAAAAGAGTGTGCATGTAGTGTTGCTGCAGAGATATCTTTAGTTATGTCGAGATTTAGAATTCGATCAATGTAACAGTACTATGTTCAATCCAGTTCTATGTAGCACCTTGTTAGCACAATATGTTTGTTGGTGGTGTTTGAACTATTCCTTAAGCGTAGTTCAGTGATATAATAATTAATAACCTTATCCAAGATGAGCACTGATCCTAAAGAAAGAACGCCATGATATCACTTTTAATTATAAAATTTGCATCCATTTAGTTTAGAATTGCCAAGATTAGTTTTTGGTTTAAAAAATTAAACAATATACCGTCGGAGAATAATAATATGTTTCAAAAGCAATCATGTTATCTATAATGTCTATTAATAAGTAAACACTTCATTTCCATCTTTGATTATGTTAACCAGTGGCGGCATGTCAGGATCCCTCTTCATTATCTTGTCCATTTCATCTTCATGTTCATCCTGTTAGATTAACGTTGGTACTTCATCGTCGTTTTCAATAGGGTCGTACTTTCTTTTTTTTACCAGGTCTTTCTAAGTATGTGTCTGGAGTTGTTCTCTGTGAAGGGTTGTACGTATTCATTCTTTTTTGTTCAACAAAATATTCTTTGTCTAAAGTGAGGGGGCTTCCCCACACTCATCCTTAAAGGGCTTCAATTAGTAATGAAAGTTATTAAGTATCATGTATGGTAGTTTTGTTTGCAGAATTCACCGTTTAGTGGAATTTATAATCTCATAGGATTACAAATTTAGGGATTCATGAATCCTTTGTGTGTTTGGTGACTCAAGTTAAAATTCTAAGGATTCATAGAATTCTCTTGTTTTAAAGTGGATGTACAATTTTCCATTACCCTCGGACCTTTACAATTCGTGATCTTAGCTGACTTTCCTTGCTTACATTAATCTATCGGCAAACCCGGTATAACCCCAAATCAACCTGTCACTATCCAGCGGAAAGTAAAATTCGCAAGCCTACATATAATATTATTAAACACTAATGCGATGAAGCTCCTATAAAACAAAAGCAGGGAATTATATTAACCGCTTGGTGTAAACATGATTACAAAAAAGTACTTGAGAAAACGGGCATGTAAAATTCTCAGATATGTACATGGAATTACTTTTGCTTTCTCTTATATATTAATCAGCAGGCAAATGGTAGTCTTTCCTTTCTTAAATTATTCATTGTTGGATTTTTCCTTCACCTTTATAAAATATGAAAGTGCAGATATAACAACAAACAAAAATTTACATAGAGTATTTTTGATATGTGGTCGCTTGATTCTTAAGAAAAATTCAGCATAACAACAAACAAAAATAAAGGAAAATACATTGGAAGAGAGTACAATACATTAATTAACATCCATTCAACTGAATTTGTTATATGATCAGATATTTAAATCTAAGTAATAACCAATCCAAATGATCATTGATCATTACCTGTTTGGGTATAAGGAAGTTTAATTCTCTTCAAACCATTTAAGTATGATCCACCAGTTCTACCCACTTCACCACTACCCGAAATATTTACATTATCCTTTACAAAGTTTAAAACATTCAAATGGTACTTACAAACTTCCTATCAAAGTTAATTACAAATAATCGAACAAAATAATGAGAATGGAGGTTTATCCGCAAACCCCTACAAAATTGAATGTAACATCATGAAACTAATATCGAAACTGAGTTAATCCAAAGTTAAAGTAAATTACCAATACTCAATGATATGCCTTTGTTTATAGGTGAAAATCGTTTCCGCCGATTTCGGTAAATTCGGTAGGTGAGTGAGAAACTGGTTTAAACCCTAAACAAATGTGCTGCACGTGAGCACTTTATAGATTCGAGAGATCAATCTGTACAAGTCCGGCCTAAACCAAGAACTGGCCGCTCCAGACTTACTTCGGTCACAAAGTGGAGGAGAAGGGTTGATTTGGGGAGGGAATCAAAGAAAGGTGTGAGGCCAGAATAATTCTGGGAGAGTAGTGTCTCGACATGTATCGAAAAGTGAAAGCTTAGGAAGCTTGCAAGAGATGAAAGCTTTTTTGGATAGCTTGCAAAGTTGCCTTTTCCGAGAGTATTGTATTTTTCTCCCGACCGAGACTTGTTGTCCGGTGGAAATAGGTAAGACCTATTTATACAAGTCGAGATTGAAACGTACTGGCCTCATGAAGGAAGAGAGTAAAGGGTGAAATAATGGGAGGAGGTGGTAACTCACATGGTGTTTATGGGTGAAAACGTTTACACCATTATTTCCTCATTTATTTGACCGCTTTATTCCTTTTCACGCTTTCTTAATGTGAGCGTAGTGTACGCCAAGTCTGTGACCGCCAAACCAAAACCCTGGAAAGCATCCCCGCCAGTGTTGATATCTCGAGTGTTGGTTACACCTTGAGTGCAAGTGGCGCTGCTAGTGGCGCGTGTGGCATGTGCCATTGGCATGTGCGAGATGCCTTTGTTGCGGGTTGCATCTTGAGTGCGAGTGGCAATGCCAGAGCTGCTAGTGGCGTGTGTGGCATGTGCGAAATGCCTTGGTGGTAGGTTGTACGTTGAGTGTAAGTGGCAATGCCTGCTAGTGACGTGTGTGGCAAGTGCCAATGGCTTGTTCGGCCATTAGGCCGTGGCTGTAAGAAAAGCTACCGAATGCGTGTTGGCATGTGCCAATGGCATGCTCGGCCATTTGGGTCGCGCCTTGGTAGGAAAAGCTACCAATGGCGTGTTGGCATGTGCCAATGGCATGCGTGTCCAATTTGGGTTGCGCCTTGGTAGAAAAAAGCTACCGAGCGTGTTGGCATGTGCCAATGGCATGCGTGGCGGTTTAATTTGGTCGCGCCACGGTAGAAAAAGCTACCGGCGCGTGTTGGCATGTGCCAATGGCATGCGTGGCCAATTTGGGTCGCGCCTTGGTAGAAAAGCTACCTTTGGCATGTGCCAATGGCATGCGTGGGCGGGTCGCGGCCCAAAGCCGCTACCGTAGAAAAAGCTACCGGCGGTGCGTGTTGGCATGTGCCAATAGCATGAGTGGCTGGTGGGCCGCGCCCGGTAGAAAAAGCTACCGAGCGCGTGTTGGCATGTGCCAATGGCATGCGTGGCCGGTTTGGGCCGCGCCTCGTGTAGAAAAAGCTACCAAATGAGCGTGTTGGCATGTGCCAATGGCATGGTGGCCAGTTTAGCCGCTACCAGTAGAAAAAGCTACCGCCGAGCGTGTTGGCATGTGCCAATGGCATGCGTGGCCAATTTAGCCCCGCCCGGTAGAAAAAGCTACTGCCGAGCGTGTTGGCATGTGCCAATGGCATGCGTGGCAATTTGGGTCGCGCTGGTAGAAAAAGCTACCGCTGCGTGTTGGCATGTGCCAATGGCATGCGTGGCCAATTTGGCCTGGTTGCATGGTTTGCAAGCCTAGGTGCGGGCGCTACTTTGGCATGGCGCTACTGTAGGGTGTTTGGGCTTGGTGTGGCGTGACCAGCGAAGCTAGGCCAAGGCAGAGTGTGTTTGGCATGGCACGGCTAGCTCCGGGCTAAGTGTGGCTGGCATGATTTGCCATTGGCACGGAGGTGCGGCTAGCATGGTTGGCAAGCTTAGGCGCGTTTGGTATGGCTAGCATAATTTGCCATTGGCATAGAGGTGCGGTTAGCATGGTTGGCATGCTTCGGTTTGGTATGGATGGCATGCTTTGTCATTGGCATATAGGTGCGGTTAGCATGGTTGGCATGCTTCGGCGCGTTTGGTATGGTCGGCACGATTTGCCATTGGCATGAGGTGCGGCTAGCTTGGGCTAGGTGTGGTCTGGCATGATTTGCCATTGGCACCTTAGAGGTGCGTCTAGCATGGTTGGCATGCTTCGGCGCGTTGGTATGGATGGCATGCTTTGCCATTGGCATAGAGGTGTGGCTAGCTTGGGCTAGGTGTGGTCGGCATGATTTGCCATTGGCACGGAGGTGCGGCTAGCATGGTTGGCATTCTTGCTGCTTTGGTATGGCTGGCATGCTTTTCCATTTGCATGAGGTGATTAGCTAGGTGTGGTCAAAATGATTTGCCATTGGCACGGAGGTGCGGCTAGCATGGTTGGCATGCTTCGCATTTGGTATGGATGGCATGCTTTGCCATTGGCATAGAGGTGCGGCTAGCTTGGGCTAGGTGTGGTCGGCATGATTTGCCACCGGCACGGAGGAATTAGGTTTTGTTCGTTGTAACCTAATTTGAAAAAATACCCCTATTAATTAATGACTACATGCATTAAAAGTCCTAATAAATGTGTCACTTGTGACATTAGGTTATTTGGGGTTTTACGATTTTACCCTTTGTTTAAAAACCACCATCAACATTAAGTCCCCCGCTAGCTCGGAACATGAGCTTTGTTGCGAGGTAAGCATAAGATGGTGACAAACTATCAACAACAAACTGTAAAGAGAATTGAGGAGGCTCGTCTGACCTTTTATAAATAGGATTTGGAATCCTTGCCTTTGGAAGTTTTGCGCAAATCGGGAGGCTGGCACAATTGGGAAGTTAGCATCGTGAGAGACAGGAAGTTGGGCGGCATTGAGAAGTTGTTGCGAGTTGGGAAACTGAGCGTGCTAGCTGGTGGGACCGGCACAAGGTGGAAGCCGCTAGGCGTGCTTGGCGCAAGGTGGACGCGACTTGGGAGGTCCTTGGGAAGTTGGCGCAATTGGTGGGACCGGTGTGCAACTTGATAGGTTCGGCGAAAAAAGGAGGGAGTAAGTGTTTCTTACGAGCAAAGTTTCCTTATTTTGCCTTCCTTCACGCGCGGCTTCAATCGGGGCATCACCCATGCCAAAAATCAAATTACGCCCATCATTACTTCCTTTCCTCTTTTAAGTTTCCGTATTCATACCCAACGTAATTGCATCATCTCCCTCTTTTGAGAAAGGGTTCTTCTTGTTGAATTTTCCCCTCTTCATCATGTCGCACAGAGACGAATCACCTTCTAACAGCCATATTCTCAAGTGAAGGCGCGAGGTTTGACTTTGCAAAAGCACCCCGGCTAGGGTTATTCTGCCTAAGAAGATCATACCCGTATGTTTTCTTCTTCTTCTCCGTTCGTGTTATCCTCTTTTTATATGTGTATAGATATGATGGAACTGGATCATTTTCCCCATCTTTTTGCAACGTATGATGGGACCCTCCGTGGATGGTCGCGCCTTTAACTCTTCGGAGAAGGGCTTCTGAACTTAGGCGAAGATCGATCTTCTTCTCTTGAGGAGGCATTGGTTGGGATTGAATCTCCATTCCACGAAGCTAGTGAAATCATTAAGGACCTCCCTTCCATCTATCCCCATAAAGAACAAAGCGTGTTCGGACTTTCTTGGGCTCGGTGAGCATGGAGGAGGGGCGAGAGAACAAGGAAGAGTCTTGGAATGTTGAGAGGTTTCAGTGTGGCAAAGCCTTTCCTCGATCCGGGTATGGGGCGGATCAGACCGTTACTAGGTTGAAACAACGGAAAAGTGAACGTGTGGTGGTCTTGGAGGAGAGCGCCATGATTCTTGACTCTGATGTGGATGAATCAAAAAAACTTTCTCCGAAGTATCGCTGAGAAAAACTTCGAAGGAGCATATGACGTAAAACGAGATACCTTCGGTTGATACCAAAGGTGTCGTTGGTGATACTGGGGGGTCATGGTGGCGTATGCCGGACCGGTCGTTGGTGAGGAGACTCACCGGGCCAATTTGGCTGTTTCGGATGGGATGTTGAGGTTGTTCTTGCTAACACCGTTGAATGGAACCTTTGTTGCCCGAGGGATTCTTGGGAAGTGCTTGAAGATAGTCTTACCCGAGGGGACTTGTACTCCGTCCTTCGAGGGCTAGTTCTTCCCTTTGTTATTCCCGTACCTTTTAGTTCCCCTGGTGTCCCCCTTTTTTTTTTTTTTTTTTTGTAAACTCGTCTTTTCCTTCTTTCTTCATCACCAACATTTTGCTTCATATATATTTTTGAAAGAGGTTGTGGTATGATGGCTCTGCAATGGTTTTCTCGGGTTTGCCGATGTATTTCTTCGATATCCGGAGGATTCGCTTGGAAAGAGATGTATTTATGTTTTTTTTTTTTTTTTTTTTGACAAAAAAGGAATCCTAGGGAAAAATACAAACGGTGTATTCATCTTAGGGAATTACAACTATTAAGAGGAATTGTTAAAGGAAATACTAAAAAGGGGAGTGATTGGGAAGTACAAAGATTTTAGGGATTGGATTCCTTGAGCCATCGCGAGTGAATTATCACGCCTTCAGGTGTGTACGCATTGATGAGCTTGCAATATCCTCCCAAAAGGGTATCCGCAACCAGATACGGCTCTTCTTCTCCTTCATTGGGCAAATCCATTTTTACTGTCATCTTCCCAACTTGAAACGAGCTTTCCTTAACCACTACATCTCCAATTGAAAACGGGTTCATACGTCGTGCAACCGTTTGAGTCTTGACTTCGTTGGCTTCAATAGAAGTTTCCAAGCTTCTTGCAAAGTGTTCAAATGGTCCAGCTCATTCACATTTATTGACAAATAAGCAGCGATGTCGCTGTAAAGTCCCCATGACGGAATGGGGAAGGAAAGACTGGTTGCGAAAAGGTTGCTTGGTCGAGACTTACTTGCATTTGCAAATCATGAGCTAGCGCCAACGGGTCCTCTCCGAGGCCTGGGTTCCTTCAATAGCTCGTTGATGCGATAACCCGTGAGATGATTTGTTGGGAATTCCTTCGGGCGTGGACGTCGGCGGGGGTGTACACCCAATTTCGCTTTGTTGTCGAGCACCCATAAGCGTACCAATATCATGTCATGATCTAGTTCTTTGACAATGTGGAACTTGCTATGCGTTATAGCGTCTCCCCTCTTGATCTCTAGGTTGATGTAGCCATGCGCGTTCAAAGTTTCTCCTCTCAAGCTCTTAATCACGGACGGGGAATAGGTAGCGTCTTGTTTTGTAAATCCTGCTGCCTTTAGTGTCTTGAAAGTAATGATGTTGTGGTCAGAGGCCGTGTCGATGAGCGTGTCGTCAAATTCGTTACCTCTTAAACGGGACGTGGTCAGCAGTCCCCAGTTCTCCTTCTTTGCTCCGCCTGTTTGGAAAGCTTGGGCCCCTGGCGTGGATTCCGAGGAGAGAAAAAGTCGTTTGCCGGATACAACACGATTGAGAGTCGAAAATATCTTGCGCCGCACCTTGAAAGATAGAGAATTTCGCATACATGTTGCATCATGGATTGTACAAGTCTCGTGCACGGAGTCCCCGAGGGACCCGCAGTTTCTTATTGGGAGTGGGTCTCGATGCACTCTTTCATCTCCTGGTTGGAGTCCTCCCGCTTCTATCCTTTCTTTGAAAATATGCTTTAGTCTCATTGTAATCGCTGGCCGGGTGGTGAACGAACCCGTGGTAGTGGCAAGATTTGGGGTTCGCCATCTCGGCCTCGGTTGGTAGACGTCCGGGAGGTGGCAATCGATAATATCATCTTGAACCTGTGCTTCTAGGAGGTCAATCACCTCCTCGATGGGAAACGGAAATCAAAGGTATTTCCTTCGGTCTCATGATGCTGCATGGGAGTTTTAGTGACGGTCTTTCATGGCGGGGTTCCGTTGCGCCAGCGCTTCACGTTTTGGCCGGTGGCTCGTAGTTGGGGCTTTCCTTTTTCCCCTTTCATTTACTATGTTCACGGAGGATGAGGCGGCATTAAATTTTTGTCGATGAGGCGTCTTACCCCGCGAGTTTCACGCGTGTCTTCTGGCCGATTTGGCCTAGCTCTTTCCGGAATGCTTGGTGATGTTGTTGCGAGATCGTCTGGCGGCTTCATGGAGTTCGGAGAACGCTTGGAAGCGCAAGTTTTCTAACAGGCAGTAAATTGGAACCATACCATTGATGCATGCGTCACTGGCTTGTTATTCACGTTTGGGTCGTGACAATGAGTGCTTGAACCACAACCTTTTGACGAAATCATTCGGATGTTCATTATCCCACGGGTACATTCTTCCGAGGTCCAGAAAGTAACTTGTACGCATTACGAAGAAGTATTTCTTGTAAAACGCAGCTGACCATGCTACTTCTAGTTGGGAATGATGTTCTAGCATGGGATGTTTGTTATACCATGTATACGCCCTTCCAAAGTAAGTGATTTTGAGAATTCCCTTAAACGGAGAACGTGATTATATTCATGTTCACCTAGGGATTCCAGAAACGAGAGACATGCTCACGTGCATTCCCTACCATCGTCGCACAGGTAAATTGAGGAGAAGAGTACCCCCTTGGGAGAGGGATTCTCTGCATTTCGGATGGGTAAGGGGTTGGTGATGATGCACGTCCAACTCATCATTCTTGATTCGG
Organism: Papaver armeniacum; assembly: GCA_023531295.1. Taxonomy (NCBI): domain Eukaryota; kingdom Viridiplantae; phylum Streptophyta; class Magnoliopsida; order Ranunculales; family Papaveraceae; genus Papaver; species Papaver armeniacum. The sequence continues at coordinate 14,887 of JAJJWW010001633.1, read as the reverse complement.
TTGGAGGAGTTGTTCCAAATCTTCCCTCGTGACGAAGTTGGGCGGCCGATTTCTTTCCAACTGGATTCTAGTGCGAGTTTCCTCATCCATGGAGGCGTGCTCATAGAGGTGTCGGCGTCGGGGTTGTTGGAGACGTTCCTAAATGGCTCGGAGGACGCGACTCACGTGGTAGCCTTCTATCGGGGTCTTGAGAAGATGAGTACTTCCTTCGCACAAAAACCATATCCGTCAGGCTCGGCGAGCATCTCTTGTCGCTCCATCAAATCGGCGATGGTGGCGTAAGGACGACTTCCTCTCGGGGTCCCTCCGGTATCTCGTCCCGTCTAGGCGGGATAGTTGGAACCTTAGTTGTGGCCGGAGGCGCCATGCCAGACGAAAAGCATTTGGGGTCGTAGCGGCGGCTCTAGCCCCGTGATTGGCGGTGTTACACTTGAGGAGTGCGGTGTTACACGATGTTGCATTCGATGTTCAGTCGGCTGATACAACAACGTTATTGGGAGAGACGCTAACATCGTGGGATGCGATGTGGCCGGTGTTCTCGGCAGCCGCTCGGACCTCGAGTCCCACCATGTTGGGATTTGACGTCGGGAAACGAAATTAGGAGTCGAGTTGGTATTGTAACCGATAGATCAATCCTCCCACCGTGGTCGCCAATTGTTTATAGGTGAAAATCGTTTCCCGATTTCCCAAATTCGGTAGGTGAGTGAGAAACGGTTTAAACCTAAACAAATGTGCCGCACGTGAGCACTTTATAGATTCGAGAGATCATCTGCTTCCGGCCTAAACCAAGAAATGGCCGCTCCAGACTTGCTTCGCACAAAGTGGAGGAGAAGGGCTGATTTGGGGAGGGAAGGAAGAAAGGTTTTTTGGGAGAGTAGTGTCTCGACTTGTATCGTAAAGTGAAAGCTTAGAAGCTTGCAAGAGATGAAAGCTTTTTTGAATAGCTTGCAAAGTTTTTTTAGAGTATTGTATTTTTATCCCGACCGAGACTTGTTGTCCGGGGTGGAAATAGGTAAGACCTATTTATACAAGTCGAGATTGAAACGTACTCGGCCTCATGAAGGAAGAGAGTAAAGGGTGAAATAATGGGAGGAGGTGGTAACCGCATGGTGTTTATGGGTGAAAACGTTTTCACCATTATTTCCTCATTTATTTGACCGCTTTATTCCTTTTCACGCTTTTCTTAATGTGAGCGTAGTGTACGCTGCAAGCTGTGACCGCCAAACCAAAACCCCGAAAGCATCCCCGCCAGTGTTGATATCTCGAGTGTTGGCTGCACCTTGAGTGCAAGTGGCGCCGCTAGTGGCGCGTGTGGCATGTGCCATTGGCATGTGCGATGCCTTTGTTGCGGTTGCATCTTGAGTGCGAGTGGCAATGCCGAGCTGCTAGTGGCGTGTGTGGCATGTGCGGAATACCTGGTGGTAGGTTGTACCTTGAGTGTAAGTGGCAATGCCGCTAGTGACGTGTGTGGCAAGTGCCAATGGCGTGTTCGGCCATTAGGGCTGTGGCCTGGTAAGAAAAGCTACCAGCAATGCGTGTTGGCATGTACCAATGGCATGCTCGGCCATTTGGGTCGTGCCTTGGTGAAAAAGCTACCAGCGAGCGTGTTGGCATGTGCCAATGGCATGCGCGGCCACCTTGGGTCGCGCCTTGGTAGAAAAAGCTACCAATGAGCGTGTTGGCATGTGCCAATGGCATGCGTGGCCGCTTTGGGCGCTACCGGTAGAAAAAGCTACCCGCCGAGCGTGTTGGCATGTGCCAATGGCATGCGTGGCCAATTGGGTCGCGCCTTGGTAAAAAAGCTACCCGGCTGAGCCAGTGGTTGGCATGTGCCAATGGTATGCGTGGACAATTTGGGTCGCGCCTTGGTAGAAAAGCTACCGGTGCGTGTTTGCATGTGCCAATGGCATGCGTGGCCGTTTGGGTCGCGCCCGGGTAGAAAGCTACCGAGCGTGTTGGCATGTGCTAATGGCATGCGTGGCCGCTTTGGACCGCGCCCGGTAGAAAAGCTACCGGCGAGCTGTTGGCATGTGCCAATGGCATGCGTGGCCAATTTGGGCCGCGCCCGTAGAAAAAGCTATCGGCGAGCGTGTTGGCATGTGCAATGGCATGCGTGGCCAATTTGGGCCGCGCCTTGGTAGAAAAAGCTACCGGTGGCGTGTTGGCATGTGCCAATGGCATGCGCGGCCAATTTGGCCTGGCCGCTGGTTTGCAAGTCTAGGTGCGGGCGCTACTTTGGCATGGCGCTACTGTAAGGGTGTTTGGGCTTACGTGGCGTGACCCCGGCGTAGCTAGGGCCAAGGCAAAGTGTGTTTGGCATGGCGCGGCTAGCTCGGGCTAAGTGTGGTCGCATGATTTGCCATTGGCACGGAGGTGCGGCTAGCATGGTTGCCACACATAAGGCCTAGCGTTTATCGATAGGTTGCACTAAGGGGGGGAGTAGAAAGTCTTCACTGGTTTGCAACTCGTGAAAGCTAGAGTGCGTCAAACTTGGTTGTGGTTCAATATTATACAACACTTGCTTCGGTTGTGATACGTAATCCAAATTATGGGCAACATCTACACAACTCATAAAGAGGTTGTAATAATTTGTTTCGCAGACAAAGTTATAAGTCTTAGAAATATCTAACACAACCAATATAATGGTTGTGTATATACCATTCTCCCAGACTATTGTATGGTTGTCATAAGGCGTGTTTCACAATTATGGAAGCGTAGTCTAAGAGCGTGTTTCACAATTATTACTCGGGTTGTAAGTACTTCTTACACAACAAAATATGTATAGAGAGAAACCTCGTATCACAACCAAGTTCATATAGTATGACATCATCATATTCACAGCAGTGTTACTTGTGGCGACTCGTATGACAACCAAGATTATAGTAGTGAGACATGTTATTCACAACCCTTTACTTGTGTAGGCGAAACGTGTATGACAACCTTTGTATGTGTAATAGAAGTTTGTTTCCGCAATCCGATTGCATGTTCGCAACAAATACGATGTGCAGTGAAAACAAGTATAGACAACCATGGCTTTTCATATCACAACCCTTGACGTCAGAGCATAAATGTATCACAATGTTTTTTATGTTGTATAATTACTCATGTTCTCAACCCATATCCCCATGTAGCAATTAAATATTTCACAACCCATATCTCGTGTAGTGATCACCTTTTTCCAACCATGTTGTGACTTGTGATTCTTTTACATTTTAGAAAAAAAATATAAAATTGCTTTTCGATTCACACAAATATATATAAATATACTTCCATTCATTAGGATAAAAACCATTAAAATGTAACAGATCAACATATAAACAGATTAGCCAGTCATCATTGTTTCCGAAACACTCATTGTCATTGTCATTGTCATTGTTTTTAAAGCGATAAAGCAACACAAAAATAACCATTGTCTCATGAAACTACACTCCCAAACACAGTAGCAGTTATCGGATGGTGAGCATTATCGGATCCTTGGACCATGTACATAAGTTCCTACTGAGCATGTATAACACGCTTCAAGTCGCCCGATGGCTTGTAGAGATGAGCATCACACACAGAAGTACGATCACAGTCACTTGCGCGCGTCGAACCTATTGAGACTCCGTGGCACTCCATCTTTGGATCTGTTTACGGCAATAATTGCGTCGACAACAACCTCGTTCTCGTTGCACCAAGCTGAGCAATCTGCAAGCTTTACCGCTTCTAAGCGCTTCCTCCATCTTGGTGCGCTAGCCGGATCGTCATTTGAACCGGGAGAACAGTTCCTACGGACTGGCAAAACCATGGGTGTTGCTAGCATTCAGAGACTACGGAAAATATAGTGACAACATCGGAAACTCAGCCAGTACGACAATGAAACTAACAGCGATTTCATAGAAACATCAACACAATTACAATTGGACTGGCTTTGGTTCAAGTGTGAGTCATCAAGTATGAACGCGCATCCCGAGTTTTCCAATGACAACATCAAACCAGCAGTGATAGATCGCGAGTTTAAATTTTTCAACTAAAAGAAACAAAAGCGATTATTATAATCTCGCTCTCTATGAAGTGCAAGTCTCGCATTCATTTTCGCTCACTACTATCCTTGCACTCTTTGATGATATTGTAATGGCTTTTGACAACCATCTTCGTCTTTGTCGCTCCATCAGCCAATACCTCTCGTCTCCTGGTTTGCTCGTCACCAAGAGCTTTGGGAAGGTAAGATCGTCGTCACGAGATGATCCAACATCAACGCCACCATGCTCTTGTGCAGCTCTCATCCAATTCTTTCCCCGCATTGAGTGCAAAAGCATAGCTCCAATTGAGTCGCATTTTTTTGCATCATTCGAACACATATATATTAAGCAAATAAATTAACAAAAATATAGGAAATATGAGTTGAGTTCTCACTAAAGCCTCCATATTTCGAGTTGGAAGTTACTTCCCTTCATTGTAGTTTGTGACTGCTATTGTCAAAGTTCGACTCATCTCGACTGTCTTTATGTAGTCACATGCTGCACCTAAACAATAATTATCAAATCTAGTTGCATATAATTTGAATACAATTACCCTATAATGAATATAGGAATAAAAATACACAACTTACCATTTTAGCCTCGAGTCTGCGGCATAACCACTCTCTAGCAGTATGATAGAGTGGTGTATTTCTCTTAACTGCTGCATGCCTGTCTTTTTGCGATAAAATAGCGGAATATCATTAACTAAATATAGATAAGATTCCTGCGCAAGAACGACGAGATCAACGATAATGACCGTCAAGATTCCATGTAGATACTGCTCGATACGTAACCAAACCCGAGATTTCGTCGAGGTTAGAAAGAATCTTGCTCGGAGATCAAACGTGCGATATAGATAAGATTCCTTCGTAAGAACGGCGAGTCCAACGATATGACCGTAAGATTCCATGTAGATACTCGCCGATCTGTAACCAAACCCTATATTTCATCGGGTTGAGAAAGAATCTTGCTCGGAGATTGAAAAGCTGGGCCAATATAGATAAGATTCCTTCGTAAGAAACGACGAGTCCAACTGATGTACCAGTAAGATTCCATGTAGATACTCGCACGATATACGTAACCAAACCACTAGATTTCATCGAGTTCGAAAGAATCTTGCTCGGAGATCGAAAAATGTGCCAATATAGATAAGCTTCCTTCGAATGAACTGACGAGTCCAACGGTATGACCAGTGAATTCCATGTAGATACTAGCGATCCGTAACCAAACCACAGATTTCATCGAGTTCAGAAAGAATCTTGCTCGGAGATCGAAGCAGTACCAATATAGATAAGATTCTTTCAGTGAAACAGCGAGTCCAACAGTATGACCAGTAAGATTCCATGTAGATGCTCGCATGACATCTAGTAACCAAACCCTAGATTTCATCAGGTTGAGAAAGAATCTTGCTCGGAGATCGAGCTCGACAATATAGATAAGATTCCTTCGTAGAGAACGACGAGTCCAACGATGTATGACGTAGATTCCATGTAGATACTCAGCCGATCTAGTAACCAAACCTAGATTTTCATCGGAGTTCGAGAAAGAATCTTGTCTCGGAGATCGAAAGCTGGCCAATATAGATAAGATTCCTTCGTAGAGCGACGAGGTCCAACGAGTATGACCGTAAGATTCCATGTAGATACTCGCAGATACCGTAACCAAACCCTAGATTTCCATCGGGTTCGAAAAGAATCTTGCTCGGAGATCGCTCGGGCCAATATAAGATAAGATTCCTTACGTGAAACGACGAGGTCCAACGATATGTGAGTAAGATTCCATGTAGATGCTCGGCAGAATCACGACCAAACCACTAGATTTCATCGAGTGCCGAGAGAAGAATCTTGCTCGGAGATCGAAAGCCAGGCCAATATAGATAAGATTCGCACCAGTAAGCAAACGACGAGTCAACGATATGACCAGTAAGATTCCGTGTAGATATTCGCGAATCGTAACCAAACCCTAGATTTCATCGGGGTTCGAGAAAGAATCTTTGCTCGGAGATCGAAAAGCGGGCCAATATAGATAAGATTCCTTACGTAAGAGCGACGAGTCCAACGATATGACCGTAAGATTCCATGTAAATACTCAGCGATATCAGTGACCAAACCCTAGATTTCATCCAGGTTCAGAAAGATCTTGCTCTGGAGATCGCAAAAGCTGAACGATATAGATAAGATTCCTTCGTAAGAACGACAGGTCCAACGGTGATGACGCAGTAGATTCCATGTAGATACTGCACGATACCGTAGCAAACCTAGATTTCATCGAGGTTCGAGAAAGAATCTTGCTCGGAGATCGAAAATGGGCCGATACAGATAAGATTTCCTTCGTAAGAGCGATGGAGTCCAACATAGTGATAGTAAGATTCCATGTAGAATACTCGCGATACCGTAACCAAACCTAGATTTCATCGGGTTCGAGAAAGAATCTTGCTCGGAGATCGAAACTCGGGCCAATATAGATAAGATTCCTTCGTAAGAACGACGAGTCCAACGATGTAGACAGTAAGATTCCATGTAGATACAGCAAATCTGTAACCAAACCTCAGATTTCATCGGGTTGAGAAAGAATTGCTTGCAGATCGAAAGATCATGGGCTCGATATAGATAAATTCTTTAGTGTAAGAGCGGCGAGTCAACGAGTATGACGTAAGATTCCATGTAGATACTGCGCAGATCACGGTAACCAAACCACAGATTTCATCGGGTTGAGAAAGAATCTTGCTCGAGATCGAAAAGCGGGCAATATAAATAAGATTCCTTCGTAGAACGACGAGGTCAACAGATGTGATCGTGAGATTCCTTGTAGATACTGCATGAATACAGTAGCCAAACCCTAGATTTCATCGGGTTCGAGAAAGAATCTTTGCTCGGAGATCGAGCTGGGCTGATATGGATAAGATTCCTTCGTAAGAACGACGGGTCCAACGATATGACCGTAAGATTCCATGTACGATACTCGGCCGATCTAGTAACCAAACCATAGATTTCATCGGGTTCGAGAAAGAATCTTGCTCGGAGATCGAAAAGCTGGGCCAATATAGATAAGATTCCTTCGTAGAGCGGCGAGGTCCAACGGTATGGCCGTAAGATTCCATGTAGATACTGCAAATCCGTAACCAAACCCTAGATTTCATCGAGAGTTGAGAAAGAATCTTGCTGGAGATCGAAAGCCGGGCGATATAGATAAGATTCCTTGTAAGAACGACGAGTCCAACGGTATGACCAGTAAGATTCCATGTAGATACTACGCCGTCGTAGACCAAACCCTAGATTTCATCAGGGTTAGAAAGAAAATCTTGCTCGGAGATCGAAAAATTTAGCAGTTAAAAGAGTTGCGAGTTAAACCTTTGAAGTGAAAAACTTAGCCAGTGAAAAAATTTAGCGAGGTTAAAAAGTTTCAAAGGCGAAAAAACCATATGACGACTATTTCTATGCAGTTTGAAAGAGCAAAAAAAAATTGCGCATCACGACTCATTCAATCACCCAGTCTATTTCAACCTCACGCCGATCTCTAACCGTCCATTGTTTTTATTCTTTTCCTTTATCCTTTGTTTTCCTTCCTCCGCCATTTCTTTCTTTTTCTACTTTGCGTCTCTTCTTTATCTTTCTTGAACCACGTGAAAGCCTGACTCCTCCATCTGCCGAAACACAATCAATCAAACCATTACAAGTCGAGATCATCAACAAATCGTGCGAGCAATCATGAAAAATTGTGCATCCCGCTACAAATTGTGTCTTTGTTTGTGCCATCGTTTGCGCTCCATTTGTTGTCATTCGAATGCCTAATAATTGCGAGATTGCCAATCGCTTCACAGCAAGAAAATAACAAAGGAAAAAGTTTATATATGTTTCAATATGAGAATGTTTTTCATTGGCAGATGGGAAGGAAATAAAGATTCATGTTGAATCGCAACGAGGACGACTCTTGACTTGTAAAATGATGAATAAAGTTGGGTTAGTTGGCTAGGTCAAAGCCAAGTCATAGCTGTCTCTACGGGGTATATATGTCTCATAATGAGATTAATCGATCTTAGTATCGTCTAACCATTGGAGTTTTAATGTAGGGAAGTTCCATGCTGGATGCGAGTAAAGAAGTTCGTAGAGTTGGCTGCATGAGAAACTTGGAAATCCTTACTAAGTTAGTTGTCCTTGTGTGGATTGTAAGAATCTTGCTGTGCCACTTCCTCACTGGTACAATGCATCATGCACTTAGCTAAAGCAGGTATGGATCCTACTTACACGAGTGGGTTCTTCACGAGGAGAAGATTAACAATTTTAATAATGTTCATGAAGAGGAGCAACACGTCAACGTACTTTCTGCGAGATGTGGACGGATGCTAATGTTGAAGGTGATGTCGAACCAAGGCAAGGGGTTTGCATGAACCTAGGCGGGACGAAGGGTTTCCAAACCACGGCGAAGAGTTGTCGATAAGCGAGATTGAAGAGACCGAGCTTCCCTTTATACCCTGGTTTGTACTACACACAAGCTAAGCATGACTGCAGGTTGTATGGGCACAAGGCAGTAAATGGTTTATCTCGAAGGGCTTTTGATGATCTTCTCAAGACAATTGGTCATGTGTTGCTTTGGTCATTGTCTTCCTAAATCAACTTATGAAGTGAAGAAGTTCTTGAAAGCTTTCCAACTCACTTATGAGAAAAATACGCATGTCAGAATGATTGTTGTTTGTTTGAGAAATGAGTTGAAGAACAGGATGAATATCCAAGTGTCACTATTCTAGGTGGAAGGAAGACACATCTAACATGGATGATCTTGCCGACATGGTAGACAAGCCCAAAAGAAGATACGATGAAGGATGCTTAGATACTTCCCCATTGTGCTTGAGATTAAGGAGAATGTATAAATCAGTGAGCTAGCTCAGTGATTGATATGGCTCGCGACTCATAGAGTAAAGATGGTGAATGCGTCATCCAACAGATTCTTTGGCTTGGAAGCACATAGACACAAAGTTCCCGAGTTTGCTTCAGAAACTCAGCGTAACTGCGTCTTGGACATTGCTTACGATGGATTTAATCCGTTTGGCGATCTTTCTAACCCACGATTGTTGGCCGTGTGATGATTAGGTATATAATCTTCCCTCAACGGTGTGTGCAAGCGACAATATTATTTTAAGCTCACTGATTCAGGAAAGAAACAACAGGTAGAGACATCGATATATACTTGCGACCATCGATTGATGATCTGAGTTAAGTTATGGGAAAAGCAGGCGTGGAGGTTTATGATGCATTTAGTAATACAATGTTCAATTTGAGGCATTATTAATGTGGACGATAAATGATTTTCCTGCTTATGGTAACCTATCTGGATGTACATATAAAGAGAAGTCAGCCTGCCCTCTTTGTTAGTGATAATACTCTTTCAACTGTGGTTGCCGTTTAATCGTAAAACTATTTACATGAATCATAGGAGATTTCTACCTCATAATCATCCTCTTGATCGACTAAGAAGAAAGCATGTTTCAATGGAGAAGGTTGAGGATCAAGAAAAGCCACCTACTTATGTCTAGTGCTGGGGCTTGCAGACGTCGAAGCAGATATTGTAAATGACTTTGGAAAAGCGACGGCGAACGAGGTGGAGAAAAGGAAAGAAAGAGGAAAGAAGAAGAATAAGAAGAAGCGAGAAAGAATTGAGTAGTGCGGCAGCAGAAGTGCAAATGACGGTAAATCTAGCTGAGGGAAGCGGAAAAGGCAGGATTGCTCTTGATCGTCGTATGAGTGCGGTCCTGAGTTACAGCGTGCAGGATGATGACTCATCAGATGTTCAACAAGCGGTCAATATTTTTAGACTTGCCTTACTGGAAGGTAACTTATAACCTCGAGTTATCTTCTTTTCGGTCTTACATTCCCATCTGCATGTTAAATCTCATTTATGAAATGTGCAACTCAAGTGACTTGCTCATACTTTTATGTTATTCCTTCCTTCTTAGGAATTGTTACTACGACATAATATTGATGTTATGCATGCTGGAAAAAGCGATCGTGAGAGTGTCATTGGTACTCTATTAGATATAAAGAACAAAACAAAAGATGAGCTAAAGTCCCGTAATGATCTGAAAAGTATGGGAATCAAGAAGAATTGCATTTAATAGTCGAAAATGAGCAAAACTTAGCTATCCAGCACCATGTAACTTAAGCGATAAGGAAAGTTTGTATTCTATAATAGGATGAGAAGTACGAGGAGTTCCATATGGGTATAGTAATTACAGATCTTAGGAGGCATTTCTCGAAGATGGTTGCTTGGGTGTCCTTAAGGCTCATGATTACCATGTTATGATGCAACAAATATTACAACAGCTTTGAAAGGACTTTTGCACTGATGGGCCAAGTAATGCCATAAATCGGTTATGTTCTTATTTTATGAAATATGCCAGAAGGCAGTTGATCTCACTAGATTGTTAGAACTTGAAGATGAAATTGCTCGAGACTTTGTGTATGTTGGAATGTACTTCCCTCCACCATTTTGATGATGTGATGGTACACTGGCAATTCACGTAGCTCGAGAAGTGCAGTTACGGTGGACCGTACAATATAATTGGATGTATCCATTTGAAAGTAATATATTCATTGAGTATGAATATTTTTAGTTATTTTAAGTACTGATGTTATAGTTTTATTGCTGTGTAAGTGAGGGTTTGGTGCTAATAATTAGAAGTTTGGTTTATCGCTAGGTATATGAAGGCATTCGAAGAATACATAAATAATTACGCACAACTACGAAGCATGTATAGCGGTGTTACGCAGGAATGGAGTAAGTGGAGTATTTTGATGTTCATGAGGACAAGCGTTACAGAAGGAGAGTAAATCGAAGCCATAATGAAGACATTCAACATGATTCCACTAGGCGAGCGTATCCTCTTTCTAGAGGCGTTCGAGTGTATATTGGTAGTGATGATATAAAGGTTGCTCATAGATGTGCTTTTATTTACCAGCGAGCCAGTTGAGACCATATATAACGTAAGTACGCATGATTATATATTTCATTTAAAGTTGTTAGCGATACTAGCACTTGATGTTTCTGAATCTTGTTCACATTAAAATTTTCTTATTAGAGTGCATATGGATGAGTTAAGATCTTAAGATACTTCGGATGAAGACCAACTCCTTTCCATACACTAGAAACATTGCTGGATTGAGATGCAAAGCAAAGGTCGCATCTAGCACCACTTAGTTATTTGTTATATGTGTTTCTGATTTATTAGATTCATTTTCACGATGCAGTCAGTGCACCCTCTTTTAGCATTACCACATGAGAGCTTAATTGAGGTAGATACTATCATTCATCTTAATTGAGATCTTGCCAAGCCAAGACATGGAGGCTAGCCCATTCACATGCTGTGTGTTATACTAGCTTAAAGTTTTATTGTTGGGTCAAAATGCGAATGTAGTCAGGGCATGTCGTTATCAAATACGATGCGGTGGTTTGTCATGCGTGGTCCTTAGAAAAATGTAGTATCATATAAGGAGCCTATAAATAGAATCGAGTCAGGTTTGTTACTAAGGATATTCAAAGAGTCGCGCCAATACATGCTGGTGTTTCAATTGAATCAAAATCTTTAGTTGCATCATCTACAAATAAGTAGTAGTTTTCCATGGCGTTTTAGAACAAATTCTCAAGTGATTGGACTGCCTTAACATGTTTCAAATTCCATTGATTCAAATGTGGCTGAGCATCCACACCTATTTTGAGTGTCAAGATAGAAAAAGGTTTTTACATTGAGTGCACTTCACGTCAGCATAAGAACCAATATCAAAATGATCCATTCATTTTAGCGTCACTGGCAGATAAGTTTCTATTCTCGAAAGTCGGATACATGAGTTGGTTTGTGATGTTAAAACCACCACCAAGGGTTTCCATGAATTAGAGGAATACAATGAGCGAGGAGAGACACAGGTTGCCATCCGGTGGAACCTTCAACTCTTGACCTGCAAATGGATGATGATCTTGAGATTTATGCGGGCAGATCTTTGGACTTTATCTTAGTAGTTAGACAACAGAGAAAAACAAGAAGAATAAGAAAAAGAAAAAGAAGTCATGCGTGATGGTGGGTTTAATTCTCTTTTCATTTCCACGGATACTCTGAACCTATTTTGTTTCTTTCATTTTGCTCAGTTGTATTTTGTGCTTTTAAATGACATGCTTATTTATTTCTCTTTAATTATTGACTTGAAATACTGTTGGTATGATATGCTATGCTCTGTTTCTCTACGGAGATGAACTCCCCTTTTAACTCAGCGCATCATTTCGATCTTGCGGTCTCAAGCCGAGTATAAGGAGGAAAATGGGATTTATTGAGTTCTCAAATGCGAGTTTTACAATTAGTTACATATAATCATGTCTGCAGTATACGATGTTGTGGTTTGCTTTTACTGGAATGTCTTTACTTATTTTACAGTCGATATGTCTTACTTTTATTCCAGTTAATATACTTCACGACTTCAAGCATTTTGCGACTTCTTAATGAATTTGAAATGTGATTCTGAGGCTTGTATGCAATTCACTTAAAGCTTCCATGAATCTGTCTGTGCAGATTGTTGATTGAAGAATGTGATTGCGAGATTGAGACCGGACTTTCCTTATATGCTTCGGGAAAAATGGTTGCATTTCTTGGCATTTTTTTAAAGGCTAATTCAAAAAATTTGGTCTAATATACAAAAGAATGTAAATATAATTACATGTATAAATGTGGCGAGGATGGTTGGAACTGTCATATTGGCCAGCTGGAGACTCATGTTCGAGCTCTCACCGGGCTTTTTTTTCCATAATTATTTTCATTTTATGACTCTTCAAGGGTTGCTAGAAGATCTATTTATCTTTTCTTCTATCTATTCAATCTCCCCATCACTTATTCTCCTCCATATCTTCTTTTCGATCAGTTTTCTTTTTCTCTCCATCTCCATGCAGAACCTCCTCCTTACATCTCCTTAACCACGAAAATTCAAAACCCATCAATAGATTGGTTTGAAGATTTCTTCACCACCAACAGCCTTCTCGATGATGTGTTAAGGAAAGAAGGTTTTGATTCTATAACCCATTTTAGGGTTTTATTATTTTTGATTTTCAGTTCATGTTATCTCTATTGATACGAGAATGATGATACGATTAAAATTGGTCCTAGCTTCAATAGATCTATTAATCAACACTAATCAATCATGTAATAAATCAGCCATCACCTGAATTAGGCTTTAAAACACTTAGGGTTCAGAATTTTGAGAAATCAGGCTGTGGAGAAATTTTCTTCAATTAGACTTTAAAAACACTTGGATAGTCATAGGGTGGAGGTGTGAAAGATTCTCGGTGCGCGATAGTAAAGCGTGCAACGGTAACATGAGAATGAAAAAAACCTAGCTGAGTGTGCTATGTGTGAACAAAGGGTTTCAGTGGAGGACAAAGTGTGTCCTATGACTCTATTCTGGAGTGTAATAGCATGTTCCTGTAATGGTGTGAGGGCATTACTGTAATCTAAAACAAGCTCGAGAACCTATGGAAAAATGTTTTCAAGTGACTATACCTACCCTGCACTCTATTTTGAATGGTTCTGTCGATGCTTGACCCTTGCGAAAGCCAAGTTATTGTTGTTACCATCGGTGAATGAATTGTGATGCTTGTGGAGAAGATGATCACTCTTTTTAAAAATGTCCATACTACGATCGGTTGTGCTTCTCTGACTTGCAATAACAAACTCAGCACTAAAATATGCAGCAATCAACTACGATAAACACAATACGCTTACTGGTATGTGAAGAGATGTGGAGATTTTACATGGACCTGAGATGCTATCTTCATTGCTGCAAAGGAAAAAGTTAGAGGTTTACGCAAATCAAATAGGCGATCTAATTACAAATCTAGGAAAAAGTCATATGTAATAAGATTTCATTTTATGTGTAGTATGAATTGAGTACGGACTTGTTTTATAATTAAGGTTATGCTTATGTTGATGACTTATAATATTGTTTGTATGATAAATTGAATGTTTCTCTTCAGGAAGAACCCCCCTTTAACTCGCCAGTTGAATAGATTTCATTGCGGTCTCAAGCCAGGATAAGGAGGAGAGAAAAGGATTTATTGAGTTGGTCTCTAATTGGCGGTTGGCAGAGAAAAGCAGTAACACATTCCTGTAATATACAGAACTTTGGCATTTGACGACTTCTTCGTGTTGTTGTGTTGCTTTACAAAATTTGCATGAATCAGCTACTTTGAGCATATAAATATACACCTCCATGTTTCATTCATTTACATTTTGAGATATACAACCCGAGTCTGTGAGTGTTGATTGAAATGAGATTGCAGTGCGTCCTTGTATAATTCGAGAAAGCCTTGTATGTTTAGGAAGCAAAATGGCGCACTTGCTGGCCATTTTTTAAGGCTCAATTAAATGTGTTGTCTAAATATTAACGTAGATGTCCTTTGATAATCATACATGTAAGCTGTGGAATGGTGGTTAGAATCCCGGTCTACAGGAGGAGGCACGAGTTCAGATCTCACCTAGCCTAATTTTTTCCTAGTAAATTTTCATTTCATAACCCTTATAAGGTTGCGGATGTTGATTAAAGAAAAAGCACAAATCTACGATGTGAATCAGCTAGGATGGTTGACGTCTTGTACTAGCACTAGTAGCTTGGGTTCGATTCTCTACAAAGAACATTTTCAATTTTCTTTTCTTATCTTCAGCGACTCTTATTAGTGTTGTTTTAAAATCATTCACTACCTTTAGGATGTGGTGCTGTAAATTCTAAAGGTGGTCACTTCTCTGCAGACCTTTTCACCGACAAGTTGTGGTTACAATTCTCGTCCTACTCTTAGGAACTCGTTGGTCCTAGAGTTGGACATATTCCATGACAACGCTTTGTTGGAAAAGTTGTAAA
>JAJJWW010001632.1:0-113328 GCA_023531295.1 Papaver armeniacum | reverse complement strand
AGGGTAGATTAATTAAATACCCCCTATGGATACCACCCTTCAAAAATACCCTTCCACACAATATTTATACCCCTATCTTCTAAGCTAGAATTCCCAAATGTTAGATTACAAAATTACCCATGGTAATAAACTTCACCGTTGTAGACATGTTCATTTTTCCGACCGCCATTTTGTTACTTCTCTTCTATCTCACCACATCGCAGAAATGAATCCAAAAATTGATCCAAAAAAACTGAACCAAATTCATCAAACTATCACTTGTTAAAACCGATCATTAGAAGTTTGAGAAGACCAAAAAAATCAACCGAGAAACATCAAAAAGAAGCAAACAATTAGGCTTCATAAAATCAAACTATGGTGATGTTGAAGAAGTTCAAAAAAATTGAGATTTAAACAAAAACACATATTTACTAATAATTTTGTTTCAAATTAGATTATGCATGTTTAATTTTGATTTTTTTAGAGTTCGATGTTGAAATCACTCCTTCATTTATGAAAAGAAGATGCATGTTTAATTTATAATCGTTTCCTCGTTAGATTAAAACTTGATTTCATATCTAATTTGTTAGATTCTACCAATTTTGTTTTTTGTTGTGAAATCAATTTTGTTTTTTGATATCTTTAACAATTTTAGATCAATTCCATGTTAATTTTGTTACTTTAGATTGTTGAACGCGATTGAAACAAAATGAAATCAACAATGTTGGTGTTAACAAAAGGAGCGAAAATCAACTTCAAAGAGGTAAAATGACTTGTTCAAATTTACAAAATGCGAATTTTGGTTCTAGGAAAATTCAAATTGTTGTTAATTTTGATGTATTTGTGATGATGTTGAGAACATTTCAATGTGTCTGTATTTTCCAGCATGTTCATTGTTGCTTGTTTTATTTGATGATATTAAATGGTTCTTAGTTGAAGTTGTGATCATTATGAGGTTGGTATGGATCAAAAAATACAATCTAGCTGGTAACAGAGGAGTGTTTAACTTCCCATTTTTAATTGGAATTTTTTTGTTTGAGGTTCTTTTAAGTGATATCAGTGAAATTGGTTTATTAGAATATTCATGGATTGTTATCAGTTTTTGTAAATTGGTTGAGTTGATTCATGGATTGGTACGAAGTTATTATTGTTTGAACTAATGTTAAATAATACAGATAGATAATAAAAAATACAATCTACAGATTGTCTATGAGTCTTTTTGTTGTTAGAGCATGGTTTATATTGATTTTCCCAGTTGGGATCATTTTAGTTCATTAATGAAATATATATCTACTTGATTATCATGCCATTGATTTTCTCACATTTTTTAATTCGAAACTCAATCTACTTGGATACTTATGTTTACTCACTGACCCGCGTTAGGTGATGCATCCTAGTTTGGAAAACATTCGGTAATTTGCATATATTATAAGTATTTCGTAGCATGAAAATGAGTAAATTTATGAACGAAATGTTAGTAAAAAAGATGGCAATAGTCTGTATAGCTAAGGGAAAAAATATATCTAGAAACTAATCATTGTTAGTATATCATCAAGAGAATGTATTAATATTAGTTTTAACTTTCGGCATGTACGGCTATAGGAATTTAATGAAGAGGAGGGGCAGGGATAATGGACATAGTGACATACTTGATATTATTCATAGCATGGGTGAGTAAATTTATGAATGTATCAAATAAAAATTGCATTTTGTGAATGGAAATTACATTCTCTCTTTGATTTGGAATGCTAACTACTTTTCTTGTTTGAAAACAGTTAATAAGAAGAAGAGATGAGGAAACCAACAAGACCAAGTTATTTCTGGAAAGGTTATATTCAGAAATGCATTTCGTGGATCGACTTGGCGTCTGGAACATGTTAAATGATTGACATGATATTACTATTTTCTAGCATGAGTGGGTTAATTTTTGATTGAAATGTTTGTTATAGCTGATGGGGATTCCTTAAAGTACAAATAGAATTATGTAATTTTTTTTTTTAGTGTCAATAGCAAAGATGACTGCATATCAACATATTTGGAATCCAGAACCTCGTGGTTACCATATTATAGTGTGAACAACCCAAATTGACACTACAAAACTGTGTCAACAATCAAAGTTGACCCATAACCGAACTCGGAATCTTCTTGTTACCACAAAACAACGGAAGTTGATCCAATGAACTTGTGTCAACAATGGAAGTTGATCCAATGAACTTGTATCAACAACGAAAGTTGATCCCATACCAATAAACTTGTGTCAACAACGAAAGTTGATCCGTCAAATAACGAAAGTTGATCCCATATCAATATACTTGTGTCAACAAATCTAAAGTTGATCCAATAAACTTGTGTCAACAACGAAAGTTGATCCAATAAACTTGTGTCAACAAATCTAAAATTGATCCATCAACAGTGTTGATCCAATTAACTTTGTCAACAAAGAAAGTTGATCCTCGTGAACGCAGTGTTGACAATCAAAATTAACACAAACAAAAGTAAAATATAATCAAACCTGGAGCCTAATATTTGACAATATAATCAAAAACACAAAATACATTCATAAAAAAAAACTTACAATAAAATAAAGGCATTTTAGATAAATGTACATCATTAAATCATAGCAAGTCGAAAAACTATCTCGACAAAAAAAAATGTAAACAACAAAGAATCGTATCCCAAAAAAGATGCAAAGGGTTGTTCAAAAGAAACATCACAAATTTGTAAACATAAGAAGCTTCAAAATAAACATTCTAAGCAAGGAGTTTGACATCTGCCACTTCCTTCGAAATGTTTGGTGTTCTTTCGATATGATGATGGGTGCCACGACCATCATTAACGTTAACTTCAAATCCTTAAAAACCAGCCCCATCTTCACAAAGAAGAAGTCCAAATGCTGATCGGATATCTGTACCAAAATTAAAAAGAAAAAAATATAAAAAACATCAAAATACATTTGTTGATTCCAAATTATGTTGTCCAGATTAAAGTATCAACAAACATCAAAAATTGGTGTCAACAACCCAAGTTGACCGCACAAAGGGGAATCCGTAACCTTGTTGTTACCATATTGTAAGGGTCAACAACGAAAGTTGATCCCATAAATCAAGGCCAACAACGAAAGTTGATCCCATAAACTCAAGCGTCAACAAAAGTTGGCACCAACAAAAGTAGTCTATTACTTACAAAATGAGAAACTTCAAAAACATATAATCATACCTGGAACTAGAGCCTTGTTGGCTACATATTATTGCATTAACATACTTGATTAATCAATTAAAAACTGAATGCTGGATGTGTTCCAGACTTAATCTCATTCTAAATGAACAATAGTGAATAGATTGATACGAAAGGTGCAGCCTTCATCTATTCTCCGCAAAATTACAGTACCCCTAGAATGTTGTTGCGAAGCTAATTTAACTAGAATACACGGACACTCTCCCCAACCAACCAATTCAAAGGAAATAAAACTAATCTAAGCTAATATAACTAAAACTGATGAAAAGAAATTCATTGGCCTGCATAAAGTCACCAAAAATTGAAATAGTAGTTAATTAACCTGGCGAGATTGGGGTATACCCAAACTAATTGGGGTATACCCAATGAGAAGGGGACATGGTGTGTCATTATTAAAAAGTGTGATTTTACTTTAATACCCTTGAAATAATTAAATCTTAAAAATAAATTCATTTCTTAATTTCATTAACCATAAAATTAAAAACTAACCAACTCTTAATCTTCTCTTCTTCTTCATCTTCCATCAACCAAACCCATATAAAAATCTCAACTTTTGATTTTCCAAAAAAATGTTGACTCTACCAAATGAAAAGAAGACTATAAATGATGTTTAAACTCAAACCCATCATTGTGTTGTGTGATTTGATTGTTATATTAGGTTAGAAATCGAAAATTATGATTTCGTGTTTTTGGCCTAAGGTCGTAACATGCATATCTTGCCGACTTTTCATAATAAACCATAATACATCAGAATTTTTCAACAAATGTACAGGTATTTTTGAATACCTTGCCTACTAATACAAATTTAAGGGTATTTTTGAATACCTTGCATTAAGAAAAACAAATGAAGGGTATTTTTGAATACCTTGCCTACCAATAAATTTTATATGTCATCTCCTCCGATGTCAAAAAAACAAAAAGCCTGGCAAGGTCGAATGATGAAGATCATGCCGGCCACTTTTGGCGGGCCGTAGGAATCGACGATGAAGATCTTGCCTGAAGCCACTTTTGGCCTCAAGATGATCTTCATTAGTGATCTTTGCCGACTTTTATACTTTAACCAAAGTGTTGATTTTTGATCTAATTTTGAGTATGATTTCATATAACAGATTTGCAATCCCCTTTTTAGAAGTATTTTGGTTGTGTGCTTCATTTTCGTTGCAAGAGATATTCTCAAAAAAAAAAAAATCATCAAAAATCATCCCACAAAAGTCAATCAAAAACAAAATTTCATAACTTAAAATTCATAAGTTTTAATCTATTCAATCAATTTAAACTTAATTAATTAATCTAATCAAACTTTTAGTGTTAATTAAACGAGGGCAATTTTGCCATTTTGAAAATATTTGGTTAAGGGGTGACTCCTTTTACTTCAAAACGACCTATTTTGTCTTCATCGGGATATACCTCAAATTAGTTTGGAGATACCCCAATCTCGCCAGGTTAATTAAGGGGATATACACAACAAGTCTGTTTCTAGGAGATGGTTAAGTAACCTTCCGTTGTTTTAAACATAAATATCCAACAACCACTAGCTGTAAATGGAGATGGGTCCGACCTGAAAATTTTCAAGTTGATACAAAATTGATTAGTTACTGACTTCATAAGTTTCATTGGTTCCTTAATGTTTACTGTAATCATGAAGCTACAATAAATCTCAATTGAAAATCGAAACAAACAAGTAAATCAAGTCGAATCAACACCAAAAATCAAAATTACAATCAAATTTAATGTGGAGTTTAATCAGATCTGATAAAATTAGGCCACTACTTACAACGACATCAAGAGAAAGAACTTATCTTTTAATTCGATTACGATGATTGTATATTCAGATCCCTTATTGATGACGATTTTAATCGTCTCTTCCCAATAGATACATATAAGTCTTTACGAACAAACATCGTTGTCATCTATACTAGGTTCTTCGAGATGAATCAAGTTGAAATGGAAATAAAATCTAATGTTTTTGATGCGCAACAAATCAAAGTTCTAAGGTTTTCGATTCGTTTCTGAATCTGTAGGCAGCGACGAAGGTAGTAGTGACTGTTGTCGTCAGGGGAGACCAAAGTTAAGCATTAAGGGTAAATATGGAAAGAAGAGAAAACATTAGTGGACCCAAATGAGGTTATAGATGGAAAAGCAGTATTTTTATCAGATGACAAGAGATTTACGTTCTTATCAAACAAATTTATTTATTTAATTCCCACTAATAAAAATAAATGCTTCAAAAAAAATTACCTAAAGAAAAGTTCACGAACAGAAATACGGCTTATAGTTACGGTATACAGGCTTGCAGCCCTCCTTTATACGGTGGTGGGGTGTTTTTCCACTGCCTCTACTCGTGTAAATGTAAATCATGGATATAATAGCGCCTGGTTGGACCTTTACTAACGTTAAAATGTCTGCTCTCAAACTAATTTAAGTTGTTCATAGAACCAGTTCATCTTTTCTTCAACACCACCACCACCACCACCATAATTTTCATCATCATAATTTTGTTCTTCCTCGTCATCATCTTCAGCAATATAAAATCGTATCTTCCTCCGTTTCTTACCACCACCACCCAGACGATTTCCTCTGTAATCTTCATCATTTATTAAGATCTTCCTTCTCTCAATAATCATCATCATCTTCTTCACTATCTCTTAATAATCATCATCATATGAACTTGATGAAAAGGGATAAATCAGGGTTTTCTATCAATTTGTGGAACTCAAAAACCCAAATTTATTTGAATGAGTGAAATAGGAAATATACTAGTCTCAAGTAAAAACCTCAAGTCACTTGTTAGTGGCAAAACAAACATGATTTGAAGAGGCGTCGGGTAGAGGTAGACCACCGCAAGATGATCACACTACCTAGAAAGTTCAAAAACAAACGTGCTGTAACACTACAAGTCTGCGACTGCTTCATCAGTACATGCTTTGCTAGGACTGAAAGTTGAAAGGAAGCAGACAGTACCTCTCACATCTTCTCAATTTGCTCCATACGTCCAACATCAGCGTAGGATACATAATCTAAATTCATCATAGTAACACATGGATAAATCTTTGGCGGGTAGGGAGATCTGAATCTAATATTTCCTTCTTTCTATCAATACTTCAGGAATAGGTAGAAGCAGAAGTAGTACTCAGTTAAGGAAGTGATACCGACTTCAGACGAAGTAGTGGGTATTTTTGGTTTCAACCTGTTATGGAGTTGCTATTCCTGCATCACTAGCTTATGAGAAACAAGATCCCATTGACTCCTTAATCCTCAATGAGCATTCTAAGAAGCATGTTTTCTTGATTCACTGGGGTGGATTCTTGATCTATTTGGAATTTGGTTACGAATAACCAAGAAGTGGGTATATCAACGGACGAGTAGTACTAGTTAAGAAAAAGGATGAAAAGTAACAAATTTAAAGATTAAACGAAAACAACATCATAATAAGGTGAAATCATGCTTCAGAAAGCAATTATAACCTCAATCTTAAAAAGAATTTCCAGAGAAGAGGATGAAAATTCCAAAACCAGAATAAAAATTGAAACTTATTCTTGCAGCTGTCTCTTTTGAAATCCTAGTGTTTTTTTCCGGAGAGGAATGGTATTTCAGAAAAACCCAGCAATCATGTTTGGAAACACTTTCTCGAGGACCTGAGTTGGGATTTACAATGCAAAACTAGTCATAAAACACCAAGGTGACCAAACTTGTGGTACAAAAAATCCAGCCATATTATTTTTAATAAATAAAAACCATTTGATTAAAAAGTTAATACAAAAACCCCACAAAATAATAATGAGTAAATTTAGTTTTTTATTATTTTTAAAAAAGCCAAACATACCCCTTTTTATCTTCATCTCTCCTTCTTCTTCTTCTTCTTCTTTTCATTTTTATTCTTTCTTCCGCTCTCCACCACCGTCATCACCAAAGAACAACAATTTTTTTCTCTGTTAGTGAGAAAAGATAGATCTCCACAAATACCAAAGAAGAATACCTCCTAATACCACCAAAGAAAGAATACTCAAAATCTCCTCCACGAAACCTCCGTCTTCTTTTTCTTTTACTTTTTGTTCGATCTATCACCAACACCACGGACGAACCGATGTGTCCAGATCCGCCACCAACAACCTCCGTCTCCTCCATAAACACCACTATCACCTCCGTCTCCTCCATTAACACCATCATAACCTTCTTCTTTCTAATGACCTAATGGGTTTATGTTGAGATTCAAGGTCCGTAAAGAATGGGTTTGGCGAGATCGATTTATTCATTGGCGATTGAGGTTACGTAAATGTTGTTGTTGGTACAGGAAGATGTTGATGGGTTCTGCAGATAATGAATGTAGATCAAGCTTAACAAGTGCAATTGAGTTCAAATGAGCTCACAGATGAAATTCAAGTTGTTGATTGTTGAATTGAAGATGGGTAATGACCGTAACTTGAAGTTAGGATGGTGAAGTTAGGGTTTCTCAATTTGTGTCCGAATGGGTATGAGTTTGCTGGTGAAGTTGATGAAGAATTAGGGTTAGTATCAAGATTAAGATGATACAGAGAAGGTGGAGATTCAAATAAAGAAGGCTCACGGTGAAACTGAATCGAATGAAGAATTGCACCGATGGTGAAGCTAAGAAGGTTCAAGGAGTCAGATGAGCTAGCCGTTGTTGGTGCCTGGCTCAACAATGCGTAAATGAAGCTTTAGAGCAATTGCGGTGTGTTGATTTTGATTTCATCATTTTTTTCATCATTTTTTTTGGGTTTCATCATTTTTTGGTGAAACCAATTTTGGTTTAATCATTGAAGTCAGTTGGTGAAATAACAATATGTGGAAAAATGATGAAACCTAATTAGGTTTCATCTAGTTTTGGTGAAACCAATTTTGGTTTCATCATTTTTTTCTCATTTGGTTTCATCATTTTTCTCGTTTGGTTTCATCATTTTTCCGTTTGGTTTCATCATTTTTTTTTTTCTGGTCTGTGGTGGTGGCTCTGCGATAATGATGGTGTTGTCAGCCGGTGGTGGTTGGCGACAGTGGTGGGCTGTGGTGGTGGCTCGGCGGTGTCGCTGGTGGTTTTCGGGGATGGTGGTGGTGGCGATGTATTGGTCAAGGCTACGCGCTACAAGGGTGGTTGGCGGTGGTCGCTGGTGGCGCATGGGTGGTTCTGTCTGTGGTGTTATTTTGTGGTGGTGATAATATAATAGAAATTAATGGTAGGGTTGATTTTATTTTTGTTGGGGTGATTTAAAATTAAAGTGGGGTTGTTTTTGCTTTTATTGGGGTGATTTAAATTAGTAGGCTAATATGATGTAGCTTATGTTAAATGGGGTTTTTGTGAACAATTTGTTTTGTTGGAGTTTTTGTATATGGATAGTGACACCCTTGGGGTTATAACTCGCGCGCCGTTTACAATGCCTCCTAATTCGATCACCGGAAAAAATACGTTGGAGTCGGATGTCACAAACAACCCCCTTAACAATTTCATGCCAGCCAATATCATTACTCTATCTTACGTCATTCTTTTGACCTTTAATTCCTATATCTTCAAAAAACTGGACAACATGGTACGAGACTTTCTCTGAACCTACTTTGAGTTTCCTCTTCAATCTGATCTGAGAAGGGAACTGACTGTTCATGTGTCTTTGTCAGGTAAGCGCTGCAAAAACCCCGTACTTTCAATTAAGGTTCTGATGACGCTTTGTTTTGTTTCTTGTGGAATTAGTTATCTCCGTACCTTTCTGCAGCAGTAACATGTCTTTCTAATTCAAGGGTTTCTGATGACTCTCTGTGCCAATCATATGTTAGGGCTGGAATGGTTTAAGCCAAATTTATGATTGTTTTTGGTTATTGGGTCATATTTTAGCTGTTATTTAGATCTAAAATTATCCGAAAGATTCCCAAGTACTATGGGGATCAGATTGTTAATCAGTCATTAGTTCGGTTGTTTTACATTATAACATCATATTCACATGGTCACTCTGAATGCTTGGATTTTGATTTATTTTTTTCCCCCAAAATTTAGTTTTTTCAGGGACAGAAAAAAAATTGCAGTAAGTTTGATACTTTTTTTTAAAAGGAAAATTTATGGAAAATTTTATTTATAGGCTCGAATAGGCAAGCGTTACATAGTTTAGGAATGTAGCATTCCCGTCAGTTTGATATGATAGAGTGCCATTGCCATTTTTTTTTTTTGAAGCATATAGATACTAATTCGTTATGTTGAAACTTGGAATTAGTGGAAAGTGAAATAGAAATAAGTGTTAGTTTGCATCAAAACTAACATTAAATATTTAGAACCCTGAACCTAAAATACATTAGATATTTTGAGTTACTTTGTACATTGAGTAACATCTGATGGAATATTGTTCTTGGTTATGTGAATATATCTACCACAAACCGAGTAGTCGAGCTTGTTTCTCAAATCCTGCTTGCCTGGGGCAGGAGCGGCGAGTTGAGGAGCTTGCTCATACTTGGTTAGATTTAATGACACATAGGTAAGTAGAATCAAAATTTAAAACATTAGTAGAACCATTTCTCAGTTTCCTGATCCCAATTATTAATTTATAAAGACATTAAGGATGAAGATGAGAAAGAAAGTGATGCAACCAGCCGGTCATGCAATGGTCTACCTGGAGTCTAAAAATCCGAGTGTCGTAACTTAGCTCAGTAGTGGTCTGTATGGGGAAATAGGCCGAGGACCTTTTTTAGGTTGAAAATCTTTTGATTTTGAATCTTTATAATCAGCAGGGATTTGGGGATCCAACCTGCTGATTGCTGACACCTTTTTGGATCAAAGCACTTGTTTTTGAACTTTTATGGTCGGCAAAAAAAAAAGGGGCAACCCTGCCGATTGTGATAAGTTGAAGAGCAATAAGTTGAAGAGCATTTCTTTAACGCATTTTTGACTTCTAAATTGATTAATTGAGGAAGCATAGTCTCAGCGGTAACTATAATAAAGCATTGGATCCACAAGACAAAGTATATATCATTAGTTTTGTGTTCTGTATCTACAAAAACGACAAATAAGAAATAACAACACTTGAATTGCACTATAAACAAAAATGGCAAATATCATTTCAATCATATAAGTCTGATACACGCAATTCTCAATATATACACTAATGTTAGTAGGTATATAGGCAGTTATGGATACTAATAAGACCTGTATTTAGGCTAAGAAACTAACAATAGATAGATAATTCCGGACTATTCCTGTTCTGCATCATTCCCTCCAACTTTTAAAAGACTCGCCTTTGAGTTCAATGGAGTAATAAGGCCATATTTAGCGCCGTTGCAAGCGAAATTTTCTCTGACATTAAAGCTTGTAGAATTGACAAGATGAGCATTGTTATTGATTTTCTGAATAACACGAACTGAACCAAGTTTGTTGCAGCTACCAGCTGGAAACTTTTCTTTTTGCAAACAAACCACGACAAGGTCACCTTCCTTAAATACTTTGTACTTGAAAGGTTTGCCAGCTGACTTCTTTTACTTTTCATTAGAATTGGACGCTTTTATGTTTGATTGATTTCTTGGTGAAGCTTTTGATTCTTCTATTCTATATGGTTATCTGTTTAAGGTTTTGCTTCTTTCACAATGCTGTTAGTAACGAGAAGATTATGCTTCTTCACTACTAGAGTTTCCTCTTCTCTCATAGGGGCAAGAGTAATTTTATCTCCATCCTTGAAAAAAGAATATGTAATTAAGCTAAGCTAAGTTGCAACAACTCAAGTGTTTAGCCTTCAGATAGGCTATTGGATGCTTGTCTGCATTAGATAGTTGCATCTGAAAACTCTGATTCCCGAAACTTGGAACGAAATCATGTAGGGGGTTTCATTTCAACCTGATTTTTTTTAAATATTCCCTACTGAGTTATTCGGTAATTTCTATAATTGGCCTATTTACCGGATTTACCTTTTGATCCTTTTCCTCGGCAAGGAATTAACAATTGATTGGCTAAGTAGCAAACAGCGAGTACTCACTAAGTTTAGCAGGTTTGGTTGCTTAGATCCATTTCGAAAATTCATCAAATTAGACGCGATATAATGAAATATACTTTGAATTGTAAACCATGAAATAGGTATGTTCACACACTTCACATCACAGGCATGACATTTGATTTTCGGTACAACACACAATCGCGCGCCTGCATCGTGCTGTCCCTCCCATACCGATACACTTTGTACCTCTTTTTGTGTGGATTTTCCAGAGCACACTTTTGAGACCAACAGAATCTACTATAGCCCTGAGACAGGAATTTTTAGTTTACCACACTTGGTATTAGGTTTGGGTAAGTCCAACATAACCGCAGTACTTCGTCAATAGGATCCCTTTCAAGGGTTCTGCGATATTCTCCGTTTTTTACAGTTTCTATATTCTTAGTTTTACAGTTATTATTTGCTAGTATATTCTGCCACCACTTGGGCTTGCATATTTATTTGTGTATAACCCGCGGCCAATCTTTTCCTTGCTAGTGTAGTTTCTATGATAGTTTCTTATACTTGGCCAATATCTGAATATTCATTGTATTGTTGTTTTTCTTAGAGATGAGTATGGCCATGATGGTTGACTCATAACCTAATGCTCTGTATTTCACTATTTTGTAACATGGACTTTCTCTAGGCTTAAAAGTATACTTTATGCTTTTGCAGCATACAAAACAACACTAAGGGACGTGATATATGCAGCTCTATATCACACAACCACTGGTACCAAGTAGCGGAGACACATTACTTCTGCAATACTAGATAGAGAAAGAGGTATGACTCTATCTAGCCTAATCTTCACACTGTACATTGTAAACCAGTTGCGTGAAATTCATTTGAGCTTCCATCATCTGTTAGTAGCACAAGGTCATGTACCTGTTCTCCATGCTAGAATTACATCTGTTTTGCAAAGCTTCTTTACTGTGATTGCTTGAGTACTCGTGATTAATCTATAACTTAAGTTAATTTTGTGTTCCCAAACGGGTAGTAGTATAAACAGTTAGGCTTTGCTAGGTCGTGTTTGACTACTAAATTGATAGTTGTTTAGGTGACAACATGAATTGACTAGTAACCATTCAATTTTAGTCGAGAATTTAAAGGGTTTGCTTTCTACTTTAGAAGAATTGTTTCAGGGTTGGATTTTCCTCATTGATTGTCGAAGATATCCGTGAGAGTTTTGGTAAAGAAACTGAGGGAAGTTATCACTCAATTACCATTAGCAAGCCTTAAAACGCAGTAGTTGAAACGCTGGATTTCGTTACCCTGCAGATGCAAACCTGTCTAAACTTTTCATGCTTTGTCTGTCTGTAACAGCTAATTGGCGGAACACCATATAAAAGATCAACCTTGTTATCTCATTTGAAAGCCAGCCATCATCCTAGACGGGGATTCAGTGGGCTTTCCATTGAAGAGAGAGAACCCACTGTTGAGCTTTTTATGTGTTCCTGACTCACCAGCACTGCGAATACAGACAGAGAAGCAACATCAAAGAGGATCCAAAAGAGATGGTTGTAAAGAGAGTGTAATAATTTTCATTTGAACTAAGAAGGTGGAAGGATTGGGGATTGGGGTCTATCAGTACCCTGACTTTGTAGCTTGTGTGCTGTTTAAGACACTTGATGAAACCTGTCCAAGTGACGGATCACACTGCTAGAGATACATTTGAATGAACCCAAACTGTATGAGACGGCTAAACTGATTTTAGAGGAAAATCTAACCCTGAAATTGCTTTGAATAAAATGAGAATTTATTTTTGGAAACCACATGAAATTTGTTTTACAGTTTTTTTCTTTTATTGATTGGTTTCTACAGGCTTTTTACACTACCCATAAGAAAACTTGATAGTATCATCTACATATTACTCTGTCCAAGCCCAACAGCATAAGGAAAGAAAAATGGCAGCAGGTACGAGAATTTTGTTTTCTTTTGCTCGGATGTAAAATAGGGGCGGGAAAATGGTAGAATCCAGAAAAATTGACATAAAAAAAAAAAGAAAAAAGATGATCTCCTTGTAGCGCCTTTTGATACAATTTTGTTTTATAAAAAGATTTTTCTGCTTTTTAGAAGTTGTTCTGAAATTCTATACCTAAACTGATTTCTTGATTTTTTTTATTTCTAGAAATCAAAAAAAAATTACTTCACTTGTGGATGTATATCCAAACGGTCGATTAGTTCTACGTACTAAAATTCCTAATTAGCATCAAAAATACAGATGCTACATCCATATCGAATTTATGTCTACATTATTTTGTGCTATAAAACCCCAACAAAATTACACCCATTTGATTACTTTTGCCACGTTGGAAAAATCTCTAGTCGGTCAGTTGTACCTACCTGAGTTTTCTTCTTCTTGTTTAATTTGTGTCTTGTTGGAATATCGTTTTGTTTTTTCTACTAGTTTTTGGTTTGATTTTTCCCATTCCTTTTTGATTTCCAAACTAGATGGTTTGTTTCCTATTTTATACGATTTCTTTTCATAGTCTCGGTGTTGCTTTAGGAATCATTGAAGTCTCTCTATATATATATAATAAACAAAAGTCTAGTATTGTAGAAAAAAAGTACGAAACTCGAGTAAGCGATTCCATTGATTACATTCTTAACTATTTGGTTTTTGTGTCATCGTTAGTACAAGGATCTATGGAGTCTCTCCCCTCGGATATCGTAGTAGATATTGTTTCTCGGGTTCCAGCTGAATCTGTTTTAGAGTGCAAATTAGTTTGTAAAAAATGGGTAACTCTCATCCGCCAAAGTAACTTCACTAACATGCACCTCAGTCGCCAGATTAACCATCTTCATGGTGGAGACGACTACGACGGCGATGACAGTCTAGCTGCTAAGGCGGAGTCATGTCTCTTTTTTGCTTGTCGCGTTGACGATCCCGATGTTCGCAGAACTTTACTTTTCCATGGAAGACAACTAAGTGATGAGAAATACGATTATGCTGAAAATCTGACAAGGGTCTACCATGCTCCTATGCACCATAAACCTTTATCTAATCACTTAGTTGGCTCCTGCAATGGTTTGGTTTGTACATTTCAAAACCACAATCTAGTTATAGATCCCATCTATATCTGTAATCCCCTTACCAGAGAATATGTTTATCTACCTGAACTAGCTGTAAAGAAAGAAGACATCGATCCTGAACTTCTTCGTGTAGTCGGAGGAGATGTTTGCATGTATGGTAGTACAGCATGTGGATTTGGGTATGTTCGGTCGACCAATGAGTACAAGGTTGTTAGAATCCATTACCTCAAATATGGGGAAGGGAATGTCCAAGTGTACACACTTGGCAGTGGCTGTGGGTGGAGGGCGGTTGATAGAGTTTCCTATCGAGTGGAGACTATGTTCGGGGGTGCGGGTACCTATGCAAATGATGCTATTTATTGGATTTCATCCAGAAATGTGGTGGCGTTTGACTTGGCTGATGAGAAGTTTCGATTGGTAACTGCCCCTCCTTGTATGCAAAACCTTCGGCGTGGAGATAAATATGGACTTGTAGCACTGGGAACGCGTTTGTGTCTTTATATGGATAGATCACATCTAGAAATCTGGTCCTTGATAAAAAATGGCTACCCGAAGGAGACCTGGTGTAAGCAGTTGGATATAGATTACGAAGCCGTAGTAGGTTCTCGTAAATGGATGTTTCAGCCGATTTTACTTACAAAAGGCGGAGAAATCATATTCTTATATAAGAAATCTGCGCTTTATTGTTATGACACGAAATCAGCTCTTTTGCGGATGATTTCGGACGAATCATCAAAAGATTATTGCAAAGATGTCGAAGTAATTCCTCACATAAATACCTTTGCATCATTGGAAGCTATGGGAGAAAATTCAAAGAGATACACGGTTCGTACACGTCCACGGGATGATGTACTTGATGAGTTAGACCGAGTTGCTCTGGGCAAGGAAATTGATACGACGCGTTTTAGACTCGGGTGATCAGCATAATTTCAGACTCTGGTGATCAACATGATGATATATTCTCTCTCGTTACGCTGTTTCAGACTCCGGTGATCAGCATTATTATGATATATTCTCTCATCGGTTTATTATTTATATTTTTGATGTAAGGATTGTTTTATTTGGTGGTACGTACATTTAATTAAAACTTTTGTACCTTCACTTTAGTTACATTAGAAGGATCTGGACGTTTCTTTTTATTTCTATCTAATCGTGGGACGGACGTATGCTTGTGATGTTCATCTTGAATGTCCCCGGTCCCGGCTGTTGATTTTCACGTTCTAGGCGAGATGAGATTCAGCCAAGACTGACACGGCCAGGAAACTCGCGTGAATATGTAGATTGAGGCAACTGTACGATGGGAACTTTTGAGAATATAAATTAAACTATCCTTAACTGTTAAATTTTCTATTTTCGTCAACACCTTCCTTATTGATAGAAAATTTACTAGCCTTAACTGTACGTTTTTCTTCATTAATTTATTAAGAGAAGCATCAGGATGGGAACTAAAAAGGAAGAGTACAATCAATTAGTTTGATACTGTTGCCTCTTTTTTTTTTTGCTGTAAAATATTTTCACCAACACAACTTATTCAAGTTTAGAGTCCTTCGTGATTGGGTGTGACTACACCGGTTTTTGTTTGGTGACCATTGGAAATTTAAACACAAAGCGTTCCGACATAATTTTCTTACATGAAAACTAGGTATCACCCCGGCCTATGGCCGGGCTCAACCTTTTACCCCAACTTTTAGGGCTATCATATCTAAATTCACAATTTATGTTTTTCCCCGGTTTCTAAATTCACAATTTAGTTTACCATATATTGGTAACAATTTAGTTTAAACTCTCAATAATCAGAATTCGGGAAAATGTAAAATAAAAACGT
Organism: Papaver armeniacum; assembly: GCA_023531295.1. Lineage (NCBI taxonomy): Eukaryota > Viridiplantae > Streptophyta > Magnoliopsida > Ranunculales > Papaveraceae > Papaver > Papaver armeniacum. Next base: position 97,305 of record JAJJWW010001632.1, on the reverse strand, counting down.
TGCAATTTCAAGTCTATTTAATCTTTAAATTTAGGATTAAAGTCTGAATAATGACTTCAATTATTTATTTTGAGAAAAGTCCATATGAACAATGAAGACATTAATTGAAATCTTTATTTTCGCACAATTTTAGATAAAAGTTTCCTTTCATGTCCTTCGATCCGGGCGTGGATGGCACTCGGTCCTCCGGATTTTCAAGGGCCACCGGGGGCGCATCGAACACCACGTGACATGCGGTGCTCTTCCGGCCGCTGGACCCTACTTCCGGCCGAACCATTTCCAGGGTGAGCAGGTCGTTAAACAGAAAAGATAACTCTTTCCGAGGTCCCCGCCGTCTAGAAAGAAACCAAGAAAATGATAATTTCAGTAATGTTAAGAAATAAAGGGAAACAAGGATGAACGTGTATACATGTCATTCCATAAGTAATTGACTGCAGATCGCACCATTTAAAAGAAGTAATGTGAACTGAAATTGATGCAAAACAAACTTGCTAAAAGAAGCATTAGATACTAACTTAATAGAAGAAGCAATGGCCCTGTGGTAGCTAGTAAGCCCTGCAGTAGTGTTGCAATGCCCATATGCAAACCCTATTAACAACAGTCAGTACTCTTGTCACCCTAGTGCTATTGATCGGATAATTTCGTTTGATGTTTGTCCCATGGCTGCATGGCATACCAAGTACATATTCACATATGGCTAAAAAGGTCGTACTATACCCAAGACACGGGACTGAATAAATTTAACAATTTTCAGGTGGATAAGATCAAATCTCGCTCCAACAGGAATTAATTTACATTTTTTATTTACAACTTCATTAGGTTCTCTGTAGTCATTTTAGAGAAGAACATCTTTGTGTATTCGTTTCATGCTGTAATTAGATGAAAGATTAAAATTTCACCAAATGTCATATCTAATATATGAGGGATCTATAAGAAAAACAAAAGACTGCGAGAGTTAGCCAGGTTTGTCCTTTTTATGCTAATTCAATTACTTGCCTAAAAATTAACATACTGTTTCAAGGTTCACAGACTTGCTCCCCAGAATTATTTGTCATCTTGAATGGTCACCACAATGATGCTTCATCAAACACCACGTTATTCTTGCAACCGCCTTGTTACCCGCTGATTTGATGGAAGTAATACTTTGAATCTCCAGACTGATCACCGACTTTATTGAAACAAATACCTCCATTGAATAGAAGCGCATCCTGAAAAATTGAGATTATTTTGCCCTCCGTGTGATTTTGACGTGCCCTTAACGAAAGATCTGTCACAATAAAATGACCTACCAAAAAAACCATATGACTTACTCAAGATACTATCTCGACTGCTTAACTGACGGCTGTTATCGGATGATCAGCATTGTTTATCATCTTTTATCACTTCACGTCTTTAACATCTTCTTGAGTAGCTCAGTGCTACCCAGGATATCCACATCATTTATATATGATATCCTTGAGATTGTCATACATGCTGGCACACATGGAGAACTCAGCCATAAAATCTTCGTGGGAGTTCTTTTCCTCCTGCAAATCCTTAATTAATTAGTTTTAAGATTGGTGGTGCCAGATAATGACACACATGTAGTGGTGCAGATAAGAGGTGTAGCAAGGTGCAAAGTTAAGACACACATGTAGTGGTGCAGTTAAGAGATGTAGCAGTGCGAGTTAAGATGGTGTGGTGTAGGTCTCACTCACGTGTGTAAGTCTGTCACTTGTATTGTCGGTCAGGTGTACGTTAGTCTGTCTTTAAATACTGGCATTTAATGTGCTGTGTCTGTAAGAAAACTTAATCTTCTCAATTGAAACAATGTGTGTTTCTTCCTGTGATTGATACAATTCTATCATGGTATCGACAGGTAGGTTAGGTTTTTCTCCTCACCATTTTTCGATCCTCGTTACTTAAAATTCTTGATTCAACAATCAATCTAGCTTTAGTTTTCTTCATTGTATCAATCTTGTTTACGAGAAGATTTACGAGTTTCAATCTTGTTTTCCATTTCTTGATCTACTGAGAGTTTCTTTCATTTCTTGATTTTCTTGTATCAGAATCAATCTACTCTCTACTTTCTTCTTTGATTCTGATTTCGATTTTTCCCATTAGTTGTAATGGAAAATCCAACTTCCAATTCGTTTTCTGCAATTCCACTAAATCAACTAACGAACTTCGCTCATCTCAAATTGAAGGATGATAACTTCATCACCTCGGCGCAACCTAATGAATCCTGTCATTGTTAAATACAAACTCATGAGATTTCTTGATGGATCTCATGAATGTCCACCTCAATTTACAAATCTCAGAAATCAACAGAATGGCATTGAGAATCCGCTTTTACACCGATCGGATGGATGAAGATTCAACAATAATAATGTGGATTAATTCAACAATCTCGGACTCACACGCCTACTTCTCCGCATCTACTTCCTCTCATCATCTATGGACTAGCATTGAAGATCACTTGTAAGAGCTTCATCAACTCATTCTATTCAAATTAGAACAAAATTACTTTCTATAACTCAAGGTGAACGATCTATTCCATCTCTTATAAATGAAATCAAATCATTATCGATCAATTAGCAAAGAGCAGTGAAATCATATCGATAAGGAACTTGTAGTTATCACACTAAAAGCACTTAATTCGGATTACATTCCATTTGCAACATCTATGAGACATAGGAATCCTCCTATATCAAGCATTGAATTACATAATAATTTGTTAAGTGAAGAAGTCGGGTTAGTGATAGACTCAAATCTCGTAAAAGAAACTGCTGAAGCCAAGGCTTTTCTTGCTAATAGAGGATATTTTAGAGGAGGTTATAATCATAACAATAGAGGCAATTACAGAGGAAGAGGCTATTCTAATTCATATGGTGCAAGATTTCCCAATCCAGCAGTGTTCAATAGAAATTCTTCAGGCAGAGGATATCAAACTGATTCAAAGCCACCACCCTGTCAGATTTGTCTTTCTAAAGAGCATCTGGCTCCTAATTGTGATCAGAGACTCAATTTCTCCTATCAAGGCAGAAGTCCACCAACTAATCTGAGTGCAATGTTAGCAATTGATATTTTTGATTCTCCGTAAGAGTGGATTGCGAAACAGAAAATAATCATGTTGCTTCTAACAAGGATGACTTTCAAGAAGTTACTCCATATGATGGCTCGTAACTCATACAAACCGCTAGTGGTGAAGGTATGTGTATTACTCACAAAGCTAACTCTAGTAGAATTGCTAATGATCATTCATTCACACTAAATGATGTTCTTATTGTCCCTCAGTCGTCACATAATCTTTTATCCATTCATAAATTTACATCAGATAACAATTGCTCATTAACTCTTGATTCACATGGATTTTGTGTGAAGGATCTCAACTCGGGAAGCTTCTTTTCCAAGGTCCACATAAAAATGGACTTTATCCCATTTCATTCAACTCCAAACATCATGCTTTTTTACCTCCACACTTTATGATCCATCTCTACTTCATAGAAGATTTGGACATCCTTCATTTCTATACACTACAAAAATTGTGTAATAAACCAAAATTGTCTAATGTTTCAAATAAACCCTTCTTTTTGTAATGAATGCAAATTATGCGATGTCGAAACTACCTTTCCAACTATCTACTTCTCAGCCTACTAAACCATTAGAACTATTGCATATAGACCTCTGGGTCCTTGTCATGTAGCTTCTACATCTGGTGTTTTGTATTATGCAAATGTTGTGGATGAATTTACCAAATATTGTTGGCTTTTACCCATTAATACAAAAGCATTTCAAGCATGCTTTCATCTCATTTGTCACTAGGATTGAAAAGTTGTTATCCCACTCTGTTATCACTATAAGAACTCGATAATGGTGGTGAATTTCTCAATAATTTTCTTGTTCATTTCTCGTGAATCCAAAGGTATTAGTCATGAATTATCTTGTCCACACACACCGCAATGTAATGGTATTGTCAAGTAAAGCATAAACATCTTCTAGGAATTACTAGAACTCTTCTATGTCAAGTCTGGTTTACCAAATTCTTTTTTGGGTAAGCTCTTCGATCGCTAATTATTTAATCAACAGATCGCCAACTAGAGCAATTTCTTTTCAATCACCTTTGAAGCCCTTTTTCACAAACAACCTGATTATAACTTTCTTAAATCTTTTGGTTATGCTTGCTTTCCATGGCTCAAGCCTTATACCACCAATAAACTTCAACCTGTATAAACACTCGCATTTTTCTTGGTTATAGTTTAACACACAAAGGCTATAGGTGTCTTGATCCTATCTCAGTACCATTTACATCTCTAGACATGTTTCTTTCAATGAATCTTCATTTCCGTACAATTCATTAGTTTCTGAAAGTGTTACATTGCCTTCAGCTTCCATTCCTGCTGTTTTGCCTATTGAATCTTCTAGTGAGAATCTTGCTCCAAACTCCAATGTTCAATCCATTCTTTCTTCTCCTAGTACATCTCCCCGCTCCACCTTGTACTATGAATGATCATAAAGATGACTACTAGGTAAAAGAGGAATATATAAGCCTAAATCTTACTTTGCCACTAAACATCCTTTGCCGCTTGCATTCTTATCTTCAATTCCTACTTGTATTATCACTGCTAACAAAATTGTCAGTTTGAGAGTTGCTTCGGAATGAGTATATTGCACTTCAAAATGCCGGACATGGTCTTTAGTTCCACCTGCAGATGATCAAAATGTTATTGGTTGCAAGTGGGTGTTTAGAATTAAGTACAATCTCGATGGCGCATTGATGATATAAGGCAAGACTTGTTGCAAAGGGCTATCATCAACAACCAGAATTGACTTTGAAGATACATTCAAATTCCGTTGCAAAGCCAACCACTATCGAATTATTTTGTCTATGGCATTACAGCTTGATTGGAAAATTCATCACCTTGATGTCGCAATGCATTTCTCCATGGAGATCTCAAGGAAACTGTTTATATGGCTCAAAATGATCCGGCTTCATTGATCCCGATAAACCTAATCATGTGTGTCTCCTACATAAAGCCATTTATGGACTCAAACAGCGCCTAGGGCATGGTTTGAGAAGCTCTGGAGAATGCCTTCCTCTCTTTGGGGTTTATACATTCTCTGCGCATTCTTCATTGTTTGTTCACAGGGATGGCACTCAAATTGCAACTTGCACTTGTTTATGTGGATGATATCCTACGGACCGGTTCTTCACCAGCCTTTTCTTCTTCATGTCATTGCACAATATGGCAAATATGCTTTCAATTAAGGATTTGGGTTCTCTCGCATTATTTTTTGGGTCTTGAAGTTCATAGAATGCCGATTCTCTATTTTTATCTCAAACAAAGTATGCAATGGATCTTCTCAATAAATTTCATATGGAGGGTTCTAAGTCTTGTAAGACTCCCAATTGTCGCCTTAAAAAATTGTCAAAGGATGATGGTTTACTTTTAGATAATCCAAATCAATACGATCATTAGTGGGTGCACTTCATTATTTGACATGGACAAGGCCTCGAAATTGCTTTTGCAGTGAACTTAGTTCACAACATATGCAAGATCCTAGAACCGTGCATCCGTGGCCTGCGAAAAGAATTTTACGTTATGTTAAAGGCACTCTTGGCTATGGCATTCATTTTACCAAAGGTAGTTCATTTTTGCCGGGTTTTTCGGATGCAGATTGGGGCAAAGTGTGTTAATGATGACGATCAACTCGGAGGCTACCGTATTTTTCTTGGTCCTAACATCATTTCATGGTCATCTAAGAAATGGGATAACCGTAGCTCGCTCCAAAGACCGAAGTTGAGTATCGTACACTAGCTCATAGTGCTGCTTTGAAATTGTTTGGATCTGTTTTATCCTCAGAGATCTTCATCTTCTTCTACCAGGTGTGCCTAAACTTGCCTGTGATAATCTTAGTTCTCTCTCCTTAGCATCTAATCCTGTGCTTCACTCAAGAATGAAACATGTTCAGCTGGATTACCATTTTATTAGAGAGCTAGTCCAATCCAAAGCTCGGATATATTTTATGTTAGCACGATTGATCGGGATGCCGATATCTTCACAAAGGGTCTTCATGCTCCTCGTTTCACTCTTTGCGTTCCAAGCTTAATGTCACCACCGCCCTTGAGCTTGAGGGGGAATAATGACACACATGTAGTGGTGCAGATAAGAGGTGTAGCACAGCAAAGTTAAGACACACATGTAGTGGTGCAGGTTAAGAGATGTAGCAAGGCAGTTAAGATGGTGTGGTGTAGGTTCACTCACGTGTGTAAGTCGTCACTTGTATTGTCTGGGTCAGTGTACGTTAGTCCGTCTTTAAATACCGGCATTTAATGTGCTGTGTCTGTAAGAAAACTTAATCTTCTCAATTGAAACAATGTGTGTTTCTTCCTGTGATTGATACAATTCTATCACCGTGATCGCCAAAGGACGACCAATATCACTTGAGGGTTTGCCGATTGATGCGCTAATGTATGCAAGATCTAGTATTGATTATACCCTGTTAGCTAGATAGATATACATGCATGGTGGCACAAGTTCTCCTGTGAGCGAAGTACTAATCCATAATCATTGCTATCAAATTCATATAGGATTTAAATACATCTTGTTAGTTTGGTTATTTATGGCCTTGCGATAGCCGCACCTCTTTTTTTGTTTTTTTGGTCGTATACTTTTAGGTTAGCCGAGTAGGTTATGTGGTTAGGTTAAGTGGTCGCAACATGGCCTTTAGATTATGTTTAAATTTGAGTGGGCCGCGACATAATCTCTGTCGTCCAACTTAGAAAAGATCTCAACCGTCCTTTGTCCATCATAGACACCACCTTTCCTTAGAACATTGATGATAAAAACGCTATTGTTGTTCATAAACTAACAAGGGGTAGTCAAACGATATTTCTATGGACTTTCATAGATTTTTTAATTTGAGTGACTCCTAGAGATTCTCTGAAAATTTAGAGATTTCTAGTGATTCTCTGAGAGAATTTTAAAGAGTCTTTGTGACTTGTAGAGACAAAAAATGAGATTTGTAGGGACAAAAAAAATGAGACTTGTAGAAAGTTTATGTGATTTGTAGAGACAAAATTGTATAATATCCCCTTATTAATTTCAAACATTACCGGTTTTTTTATTATTCACGTTACAGTAATAATAAAAATACCATGACCACCTAATGAAATATGTGTACATTGGCAAAATAAATCTCATTGTTTTCCTATGCCTAAATTTTCATTCACTTTATTCTACTCGTCCCACATTTTATTTTCTATGCTATCTCACCACTAATTTTCTACGGAATATTCCAACAACTTAAAATCGGAAAAAAAAAACTCATAACTTCTAAAATATATATTATAAAATCGATATATATCATAAAGACTGACATAGCCGATTTTAAAATATATATTATCCAATTTAAAAAATCACTTTATTCCACAAAGACTCACATAGTCTTGATTACCCCTTTTCAAGTGGCCCTTAAGTGTATTACTGCTAAAGAAGAGAAAAAAAAAAGTTCACTCCCAAAACAAAAAATTCTCCAAATTTCCAAGTCTCTCGAAATACCACCTCTTGAGGAGAGATTTCTACCATGCCTATTTTCAAGAAAAAGTCTCTCCAAATCTCTGAAACAACAAATCAATGACTTTCGACTGTCCTTCAAAAACAAGGGTTGGAGTGACTTTATGAAATCCTAATCCAATAACATGGAGTTTCAGAGAATTTAAATGACTTGAAAAAGTCTCTAACCAATAACAAGAGACATTAAGAGACTCTCCAAAAGTCTCTATGGACTAACAATAGATTTAAGAACTCCCTAGAAGTCATTCTAAATCTCATTTGACTAACCCCCTGTAAATCCCGTTTGTTCGTAAATTGGGGAGCAAGGATGTCATTTTAACCCTACTACATAAAATTCCCATCAAAAACGAGTTATACCAGCTATAGGGCCTTGTTTGTATTACCACACTACCACGGTAATACAAAGACTGCTTAACTATTAAGCAAGGAGAATTATAGTAATTGTCCGTCACCCATTTTCTTGTTATGAAAAGTAAAAGGGAGCTTGGTCGGCTGAAACCTAAAGTAAGAACTGTTTGTACCCTATTCAAATAGTGTATGTGCGTGCCGCACAAGCTATTTAATAGCGTCAACCCGTGTGTTTATTGAGGAAACCCACAGGGCTTATTGTGGAAGCCCATACCGGACTTATTGAGGAAGTCTGGAGGTTTATTGAGGAAACCAGTCGTGGAATTATTGAGGAAACCCACAGGGCTTATTGAGGAAGCCAGACCGGACTTATTGAGGAAGTCCAGAGGTTTATTGAGGAAACCAGGTTATGGGTTTATTGAGGAAGCCAGGCCGGACTTATTGAGTAAGTCCGGAGGTTTATTGAGGAAACCAAGATGTGGGTTTATTGAGGAAACCCACAGGGCTTATTGAGGAAGCCAGGCCGGACTTATTGAGGAAGTCCGGAGGTTTATTGAGGAACCCAGACCGTGGATTTATTGAGGAAACCCACAGGGCTTATTGAGGAAGCCAGACAAGACTTATTAAGGAAGTCCAGAGGTTTATTGAGGAAACCAACTCGGAGGTTTATTCTGGAAACCCACATGGCTTAATATAGAGGCCCAGTCTGGCTTATTATAGAAGCCTAAAAGACTTATTTTTGGAAGTCTTTTGAGATAGACACAAATCTTGTGAAGATATACAAGGATCTTTCAAGATAAACTCAAATCATGTGAAGATATACAAGAATCTTTCAGATATACATGGATCTTCAAGGATATATACAAATATTAAAGGATAAGTACAAATCCAGGTGGTTATTTTGGATAACTACAAATCTAGGGTTATTAAGGAACTAGATTAGGGTTTTTTGCCTATAAATAGAGGCTAAAAATCCAACTCAAGGACAGAGGATGCTAGGTTTACTAACCTTTCAAGAATTATTGTAATCATCATATCAATAAAATCCCTCCCTACGGGATTCCATCCGTGGATGTAGGCAACACTTGCCGAACCACGTTAAATTCTTGTCTCCATTTATTTTTCCTCAATTTATCTTCTTTTTTCTAACCATAATTTCGCAACATCATCATCAATCATCGTGTTTTGTGCCTAGAATTTATTTTGGGTACAAACATTGGCGCCGGCTAAGGGGACTACGAGTAAAGATCGTGTTCTCTGAGTGAAGGAAATTGTTCTCAAATGATTTTTTTTTTTTAAAACTAGGGTTTCAAAATCATTGTAAAAAAAAAAAAAAAAAAAAAAAGTTGCAGGAAGTTTTTGAACTTTTTCGAGAAAGTTGCAGAAGTTTTTGAACTTTTTCGTAAAGTTGCTAAGATCCAGAGTTGCGTAAAGTTTCAACTTTAAGAAAGTTGCGGAAGATCACTTGCGAAAGTTTCAACTTTTCAAAGTTGCGGAAGATCCGGAGCTGCGTAAAGTTTCAACTTTTTCGTAAGTTGCGGAAGATCCGAGTTGAGAAAGTTCCCGAACTTTTCGTAAAGTTGGAAGATCCGAGTTGCGTAAATCTAACAACGTTTTCGGAAGATTTGCAGAAGGTTCAAGAACGTTACGATCCAGAAAGTTGCAGGAAGTTAACAACTTTTCGGAGGACTTTCCAGAACGTTGCCATCCGGAAAGTTGTTAAAGATAAGTTTCAGAATCGACGTATAAGAAAAGTTGTTAAACCAACAAAAAAGAAAAGAATAACACATGAATTCCTGAGCAAATCAACTTGAGACGGACGCCGATGCACCTACCGGAAATCCTTCAGTCAACAAGCCAATAATCGAACTTTTGAGGAGCGCACGCGTCCATACTCATCAAGACGAAAGGGACTAATGGAAACGCTGGGCCATCAACAAGATCGTGCGCTCGTTCCGAGAGATCCACCCAAGTCTCGGGGAAACACCTTCACTTTCATAAATCGCCTCCCACCATTAGCGAAAACATCAATCGGCAACGAGGGACTCAAAGTCAACACCCAAGCATCCAACAAATACCACAAGAGGACATCCCTAATAGAGGAGTGCGGACTCACCCACATTGGCGCCGACTAAGGGGATTCGGGTAAAACGATCGTGTTTTACCAGTGAGAGAAGTCCCGGAAAAATCATGAACGGGTTCCAACAAAAATCAAAGAAATAATATATTAGGGTTCACAACAAAACCGTTGCAAACTTGAAGAAAGCGTTGCAAAACAAAGCATAAATAAACTGTAAAAATAGTTGCAGAAGAGCCAATTAGAGATACACAGAACACATATAGGTGTTGCGAGAAAGCGTTACAAAAGTGATCATGTACATCCACATGGATTCAAATTCGTGTACGCCTTCATTTAGAGGATCCAATCCGTCGATCTATCGAACTGACCATAAGATCTCGTCCACCTATACGCTTCGATCCGCCGAATAAAGGTCCGTCGATTCATAATATCACGACCGTATGATTTGTCTAGCCTCCTATCCAGCCTATCGAGCTCAAATAGATCCAGCTTCAAATGCAAATCGATTTGGTTCAACTCCAAACCTGGCCCAAAGACGGCCCATATCGTAAACACGTTAGCAACGCCACGTCAGCTAACGTTGGTCCAACAAGAATAACACGCCATCAAATCAAACACGCAAAGAATTATCCAAACAATGGGCCTCCAAGGTCTTGATTGTTCTCGCCATGTCATCACCTTTGGGTGCCACGTCAGCAAGTCTTCCCAATCAGCCGATACACGCCACCTATTCTCGCACAAATATCACCGCCATGTGTGCAACAACGCGAACGCTTCTGCTCAAATCTTGTTTCGCCAATAACTTCTTCATTTTAAGTCCGAATTGAGTGATTTTTGGCCTCGTTGAACCCTCTTGAATTCCCTACAACATGGAAACAAAAATTCCTGTGTTCGAGAAACTTTTATGTGCACTTGGAGCAGCAACATGATCGAGTTCGAGGTTCGTGGATAGCAATATGATCGAAGTTCGAGGTTCGTGGATAGCGACATGATCGAGGTTGAGATGAGGATTGCTTAGATCCTTCACTATTTAGCCTTGCATCACATCGTAAGCACCTAAAGCCTCACCTTGCAAGTGAGCACATAAGTCTTGCTCTTATCGCAAGCATTAAATCTCGTCTTGCACGCGAGTATGAAAGACTTGCACCTTGGCAAGCACAAAGTCTCGTCTCGACCACGAGCCCAATGCCCGATATTGGTCCAAAGACTCGTACTCAACACAAGCAATACAAACAAATTCACCCCAAGCAACAGCGCTATAGCCTTGTTACATTGCGAGCAAAAAGCCTTGCCCTAGCCGCAAGCACATTACATTTCACTCAAGACTCGACTAGCTCTCGAGCATCACAAGTCCACCACGTGGCAAAAAGTCTCGCCTAGCACATGAGCATTTTTTATTTTATTTTATTTTATTTTGTTATTTTTTATGTGTAATTACAGCTGGGGGCGTCTTCGCAATGTCTCTACAAATGCTTGGGGCGAAGTTATGTCATCAACGGCCGACGGCAAAGCAGAAAACAAACTTTTAACCCCAACAAGTTGGAGGTTAAGAGGGGGCGATGTTTGTACCGTGTATTTTATACACTAAGGCCCGTAAATCAAGCCCGTGAAGGAAGATTCTAGAAGTTTCCTAAGGCTTGTTGCCCAAGTTGCTTGCACATCAAGTTTGTACTAGAATTAGGGGTTACATAAACACTATAAATACATGTATCCTAAACCCTAAGAAGAGGGGGAATTTTAGGTTAGCTAACCCTTTTAAAAACCTTTGTATTATCACAATCAATAAAATATCTCTCTGTTCCTCCGTGGATGTAGGCAACACTTGCCGAACCACGTTAAATTCTTGTCTACTTATTTACTTTCAATAGTTTCCTAGCCCTAATTTTTACATAATCATCATCAAATCATCGTGTTTTGTGCCTAGAATTTATTTTGGGTACAAACAAGAACCCTCTCTCTCCACTCTTTTTCTCTACTCTTTGCTCTCTCCTTCTCTTCACTTACTTACAGATTTACAGAGTTTCGTTTCTCAACCCATTTTATAACCAAAAAATCCAAACGTGCGGCCCCGAAAACACCCCAGAAACCGTCCACTCTCACATTCCAACTATGGTGGGCCCAAAAGTGGGACCCCCTGCTAAATTCCATGGGTGTGGGGCCCGCCCTCATGTGAGAGGACGGTTTTTGTCTTGTCTTTTGAGGCGGCAGTGTGCAACGGACGGACGGATGCGGATTAGGGGTCACCCACCCGCGTCCAATCCGTCAAAGTTGCGATTTGGAAAATCCAACCGTGTCCGCCCAATCACTCATGATTTCACATCCGCGGGATGAACGGATACGGGCCGACGCGGATTGACAAAGTGGGATTTAGTGGGAAAAAAAATTCATTGTTAAAATCATCAAATCTTTTTAATTCATATAGAGAGAACTAGTGGATTGCCCGTGCCAGTATGGCACGGGGCAGAAGGGGTGCCGGTGCTATGGCAAATGCCTTTGTCGGTGTACCGGGTTGATATTCACCGAGAAAAAAAAAGGGGGGGAATATATTAACTAATTTGAAATGGATATCTAAATTTATAGGATACATTGAATAAGATCGAAGCAATTGATATTTGTATTCTATTTCTGGTGCACGGACTTAAGTTTGTTCTTGAACATGCTGGCATAGTAGATAATCCGCTGTAGCGGAAAATTATGTCATAGTAATTAAACTTTAGGTAGTAGAATTATGAATGTGCTATTGTGCTGGCATAAGTGAAGTAAATTTTTAGTAAAATCATGCCATAGTAATTTGTAAAGGAAAAAAAAGTTGAGCAAATAAGACGGAAGAAAAATGAACACAATTGTGTTGCAGCTGGGTATAATTCACATTGTACACCGGTGATAGCTGTCACCACCCATACCTAACCATTTGACACAAAGCGCACTCCTGCAATTAACGTGTGTCAAGGTAGTGATGGACCTGATGGTAATTTTACTTCAATTTCCTGCCGCCTCCACCTTCTTCCTCCTCCGGCTCCTCTACCATTGCTCTAACAACAACAACTAATGTCTTATCTATCTTCTGCTAACAACAACAATTTCACAACTCGAATGCACCACAACTTAGCAGCATTGTTTAATTCATATATTGCCGATGTTTCATTTTGTTAGAAAATAGTTGGTAGCATAAGTTTTAGTTTTGATTGATAATTTAGCCGTTGATGTTAATGGGTTTTTCTAATGGGTGAATTTAATTATATGGAATTTGTAGTTTGGTATGTATCAGATCTAAAAAATTTGTGTCTCTGTTTCTGCTTTTGGATTTCATGTTTATATGTAAATTGGCACGGTAGAAGAAGAGGGTGGTGGTGGTGGTGGTGACAGTTGAAGAGCAGAGGAGGAGACGATAATTTTGAAATGTTGAAACCCTAATTGTGAAGTTGGTGGTGGCGGCAGTGGAGATGGTGGCGGCGATTGTGACTGGGGGACGGAAGATAGTCTTATGGTGATTTTGTGGTAGTGGTGTAGGAAGCAGATAACAAAGTTGGTGGTGTTGGTGGTGGTGGCGATGGTTGGTGGTGTTATTTACGGTGGTGGTGCTAGTATCGGTTGTGAAGGAATCAGGGCCGGTCCTGCGATCTTTGTGGCCTAATGCAAAAGAAATTTTGTGGCCCCTTAATATCGTATGCTTGATAGTGGTGAGCCACCTTGACACTCGAAACTGATGGCAAGAGAAAAAACCGAAGTTCACCTGCTCATGGAAATGTTGCTTCAAAGTTCAAAGTATACACTAAAACTTCTTTGACATGTCAATCATGAGTTGGTGTCTAACAACTAAGAGTTGTATATCTTTTATGCACTATGGAAATAGTTCGCAACACATGACATATACTAACCAAAAACCCAGCACCTGGTACACCACAAACGTCCTCTGACTGTTAGAACAATCCAGTGTAAACTGGATAAACTTCACGGTTAAGAAAAACGGACTATATTAGGATAAGTTTCAACCATCTTAATGGCTAAGCAAACTAACAATGTAAATGTGTACCTTACCGACCCTCATTTTCCTGGCTATAAATAGCCGTGTATTCTCTTCATTTTGATGTAAAAGAACTTAAGAAAAAATAATAGAAGCTTAATAACAAGGAGTCCAGCTCCCATATTCTCTCGTCTCTCTTTTAACGTTTTCATTTTTCATTTGTTCTGCTAGTATATTGTTTGATCTATAGTTTTGAATCGAGAGTTACACTATACATATCTTACACTAGTAACTTGAACTATTTATTTTTTTTATTTGTGGCCCCTTCCAACTCGTGGCCTCAAGCAAGGCTTTCCTTGCTTTAAGGGGAGGGCCGGCCCTGGAAGGAATGAATGGTGTTGCCGGTGAAGGAATGACAGAGAGGGTATTGATGTTGCTGAAATTGAAATCGAAATCGAAATCGAAATAATGAAATATGAAATTACGAAGAGAGAGTTCGGGTTCTTTTTACATGTTTTAGAAACATAAGTAGCGAACATATTTCCTGCGATGCATCTTCCAATACAACTCTGGAAACCACCATTATCTCCTTATACTGCATTTTCCTGCGATGCATCTTTTAAAATTATAAATCAAATTGCTTATTCAGGATGGGGACTAATCATACGTTCTTTTGCAGGAGAATTCATCCAAGCAAGATGCGGCTACTCCAATGGCCTCATAAATGTCAAGATGCAGAACGCAGGGGACTTTTGTATGCAATGCAAAGGCGCTAAGATTTGAATATCCAATTTGCGCTTTTGAAATGGATGCAGAGTTGGTGATCAAGGCAAGAAATGGAGGTCTTCATCATGTCGCTTGGGGAGAACCGATGTCGATTCAAGACATAAAATCTAAGCTTGAAGTTCATCCCTTTTGGATATGCAATTACATTAGTAGGAAAATAAATAAGCCAAGAGATAGGCTAGCTAAACATGCTAGAATTTACAAGATTTCTCAAACTTGGCTCAACTATCCTCCGAGTTTTATTGCAAATGTTAATATTGGATGATATGAGCCCTCTTGTTACCGATTCTTTGCTTAATAAAATCCCCTGCTTTGAATCAAAAAAAAAAGTAGCGAATATATTTTTTTGCCCTCGTTGAAACGAAAATGCCTAAAAAGTATGTTGAAACCTTGAAAACACGGAGGGGCATTATGGGTTTTTTCTGTGCCACGGTTGAACCGTCGAAATTAGGCATTTTACTTATATTATAGACTAGTGGATTGCCGTGCCATAATGGCACGGGGGACTTTGGGAATAACACAAATTCGAAGCTTAATGTAATTTCTTGTAGAAGAGCCAAGCACAATCATGTGCAAGTATACACAACCCAAAATATACACAATCAACATCTAAAATTATTAGGTGCAAGTATTCACTGAAGATCCTTAAAGTGGCAAGGTATCAGGTCAAATAGTTTAGCTACAAATAAGTATACAGAAAAATTTTAGTCGTTAAATTGAAATTGGTCAAATGGTCTGAAGTCAAAATTGGTTAACCATAAATTACTCATTGTTTCTCTCAGAACCTATAACAGATCTCCGGCACACCACATTTGCAGCTTTTGTCCCGAGTCAGTTCTTCTGGGAGCAACACATGGATCCTCCCATGGTTGTACATCCGGAGAGTGCAACATAGAGCTGCCCATGGCCGAATACAGTGCTCCTCAAATCTACCCTAACATATTTCACCGACTGACCCTGAGATTTATTTATGGTCATGTGGTAGGCTAGGAAATGCCTACAATATTAAACCGCAAGTATACGATGTCTACAATGTAAAACACTAAGACGACGTACGGATCGTTCCCACAGGGACTTGATGGATGTAAAGTTGAAACTAGAAGAAAACTAAACTGATTTGTAATAAAAGATGTTTGTTGTGTCTATAAGACAAGAAGATTGATTGCTAAACAAAACTATAAAACTATAAACAAAACAGTAGATAAAGATGCAAAGGAGAGCAGAAAACAATCAAGTGGGAAGCACTAGGGCAATTGAATCTACCATATAACATACACTAGATGATTTCAGCTTTCATATTATTCTTTTCCTTTATAATGGATGGCGATGAAGATGCAAGTCTCGACGCTTACCAAAGGCAATCCGGTTAGATATTTCGATAACAACTAAGGTATTAATCCCTAGAATTAGTCAGTCTTGTGACAAGACAACTAATCACGTATTAAATGAATCAGTTTCATATGAGTTGATGCAGTTAGAAATTACAGCTCTAACAACATAGGATGCAAGACATACAAGATGTAAGATGTATGTTTTTCTACCTAAAGATCAAAATATCTCTATTCAATTAAGCACAAAAAGAATAATATCAAAACATGAATATCTAGCATAAAGTTAAAGGTTTCATCTATACCCTAGCTAAGAAATTAGGACATACTGAAAACAGGGGACAAATAAAATTCAAATATAGATAAAACTATTGATGTAATTGAACTCTATTCTTCTTCAAACTGGTTTCTTAAGAACACTCATAACACAAGCAAGAAATAAAGACTGAGTTCCCCCCTTTTTATACACAGATTTCTACCCCAACCTTCAATCCCTCATCTCCACAGACACAATATAATATTTGGGGGCTGTTGTTTCTCGAAACTCACCAATTTGCAAGATTCTTCCTTCCTCTACCGCCACTGCACTCACCTTCATTTGACTGATGTTGTCAGCCGCTTGAATTCAGACCTAAGTGCGATTTTTCTTAAACATCACAAACACCCTATTTCTGTCAATTACATGTCGTTGTTACCGATGTTTGCAGAGAGAAACAACGTCAAATCCCTAGCTTAATGATTTCTTCGATTTGAAAATCAAACAAATTGACTTTATTCTTGTAGGAGTCAAAACCTAGGTTTAGGTTGAATCGAGAGTAAAGAAATGCATAGAAAAAGAGCAAGTGGTTTGATGGGAGAAGGATGCTGATGGATGTATGGGTTTGATAGATTTGACACGATAAAGAAATGGAGGAGACACAGAGATAGCCGACTGAGTTTTTGGGGAAAGACGAGCACAGAGAAGAAAATTTGGTTCTCGTGTAAGAGATGGGTTTTGGGAAGGTAATAGAATGGTTGTTCGGGTGTAAAGCATGAATACCCTGATTTTGGTATATGAGAGTGAAATTTGGACTTGGTTTATATGCACTTGAACTTAGGCCCATTGAGTTATTTGACTCCCATTGCTAACAAAACAACTTTGATCCCTTGCTCTGAATGCCTTCTTCTGCCCATTCATTATTTTGTAACAGCCACTTTGCTCAATGATTATGCCAACCCTTATTGTATTCAGTCTCCTGCCATGTACAAAATGAGTAATTAGTAAGATTACTAATATAAATTTACTTCAAGGTACTTAGAGAGGCAGAAATATAAATAGGCATAAAAACATGGAGATAATGCGCATTGTGTACCATACACACCAACAAAATGATACAAAAATATACATTATTGGGCACCTATCATCATGGCATAAGCCAACCTGACTGGAAACTGTCTTCTCGTCATCCGAATGACAACATTTGATGCAGATGGTGTTAGCGATATACGTGGAATAAAAACGGAATTCCCGGCTTTGTCTCTTGTTAATATTTTCGCCATAATAACATGTTGCTCGCAAATCTCTACCCTCAACCTGGTACCATTGCATAGTCCACTTCTAGGTGCTAGATTACGTAACAACATAATTGGGCAACCGACTTTAAGATCTAACTTGAAAGGCGGTAATCCTGATGGGTTTTGCTAGTTTAATGTTTCACTGGTATAAGTTGTACCTGTAGATGATTCCCGTTAACTCGCTTCTTGTTTGTCCGCCGCAAGAAACGTGTGATATTCGCCATTGTACATCTCCAAGAAAATTTTATTCATCTCTCGAGACCTCTTCATTTCTTTGAGAGATTGTTGTTCTCTCCTTGGCCAAATACTGGAGCGGGCATGCTCATTTCTTAAATTCCAGGATATATCTTCAAATCGAGTTCATGTAGATCAAGACATTTTGAAATCGTAGATGGCAAGTCAACTTTTGGGTCCAGATTCTCCCCACCTACAAAAAAATATGAGAGAGAGAGAGAAACACTTTAATAGAGCCCGATAAACATACTATAAAATGTAGGCAGTTATATGCAGTAGAAAAAAAAACATTCTCTAATATCAAATAAGATGATAAATTTAGGCAGTTGGATCTCTCGAAACGATTTTGAGAAACAATCACCAGGTATTTTGTCAATATAGAAGCTATTCTTCTCAAGGCTTTGGAATCTCATCAAATTTTCAGATCAATGAGGAAAAGTCACCACCAATTTTCTCAATGCCATTCACGCAATCCTATACGGAAACAGGACTTCTAATGTTGTACAATCCCAGGCTTTAGTATCACTCTTGGCATTTCTTTCAAGAGCACTTTGTGCGAGATGAATAACATAACATAGATCACATAATGCAAGACGCAACAAACTATTGAAAATACATGAATATAGAAATGATTTAAACATGTGATATACATGCTAAACGTTTCATATGCACAAATTCGTAACAACAACCTATGAATAATGGCAAGAGAAGAATTTCATGTATAGTTGTCATAACTTTAGCAAGTATTTAGCGAATGCTATGTTTTCGTGGATCTTGACTTTCAAGCCTCATATTTTGCGCCAAATTTTCACGTTCATGTTTCTCCAAAAATGAGCTTTTAATCGATGCGTCTATGATTTGTTCTTTACGACCCCTTTGTACCACCTAAGGTTTTCTTAAAGTCTCCTCCAAGCACAACAAAGACTCCTCCAAATGGTTCGTCACTTTTTCTCACATCTCTCGTAGTACGTTCTACATCTTCGATACAAAAGGGTGTTGCATTGCTACCTCATCCCATATTATCAATTTGGCAGCCCTAAACAATTCTCGCCTCATCTGATTCGGATATTCACATTACACTTGGAATCGAACCGATCCTCGAAAGGTATGTGGAAGGTTGAATTTGCCGTCCTTCCACCAAGCTAGAAGCAATACAGAAACGTCGCATGAAGAGACCGTCGAAAAATCTCGCCCTTACTTCTAAAAGGTCTGCAAACGTGTTGTACACGAAAGTCTTTCCGTACCAAAGACTACCATTTAAAAAGAATATTTTGCCAAGATTATTATCCACGGAACTTGATATTGTCTCAAACGCAAACCTCTCGTTCAAAGATTGAATTTCTCCTTCGAGTATCTACCGTTGATTCCTTAACTTCAAACTGCAATTGTCTCTGCTCACATATTAAGCGGTTTCCAAAAATTTCGCTCCAATTACCGGTGTGTCTCGGCATTCCGACATCTTTCATTTCTTTCCCTTCTTCCCGGACTATTTTCTCTATGATATACAATCCATAATCCAGAGCATCCTCATCTCATTGGATTTTCATATCCATATAGTTGTCTAATTGATACTCGTAGATCATCGCATATATGCTTTCCATACTTCCTCCATAAGACTTCTCTCGACGCACGGACTGCACTTTGTCAATATAATACAAAATAATTCTCGCAGCTTGGTGTCTTGTTTTGATAACGGAAGACTCTTCTAGGCATTTATGATATTATCTATCATCTTCCAACAAATTCAGAAAATACATGCAGATTTGAAAGATGGGTGAACCTCTTCAACACCATCTTTATTGTAGTTTTCAAGTGATTGAACGATTTTACCCCTCGCTTGACTCGTAAGTAATAACCTTAAGTAATGTAGTTCACCGTTGTTGGGGGCGATACAAAATACATTCTCCCGATAGCATAGCCTTCTTTCGAGGAGTCCATACCTTATCGTCTCGATAGAGTGACATGAGCATATTAAGAAACATGATGACTCCTAAAATAAGCATTGTATTCGACAATTGAGACTCACAAACATGTTTATTCCGACTATAAATAAGCTTATGTACTTGGCCTACTCGAGAAATGTAGAACGTATGCATCAATGCCTACGCTAGATAATTCGAAATATACATCATATTCTTACCTGACCACACGAAATGTGGTGGAAATTCTTGGTAGGTATATGCCTTTGCTTCGGGATTTAACCTACAATAATCAAAACTTTGAAACATCAGTTTCAAAAAAATCATTCAAAAAAAGACTTGCTATTTATATAACACAAAACTACACAGTGAATTGAGGAAGAATTACTTGTACATTCGTCTAGAATCCTAACTAAGCTTATTAAATCAAATTCGTCTCAATTGCTTGAATTGTAACTTCACTGTCTTTCTTCTCCGTTCAATTTAGAACTCTAGCATGTACTCAATCTAACTCAGTGAGTCAAAGAATGATAGTCACTACGAACGTGGAATAGATTTGAAAACAGAGAGCGGTAGTTAGGGATTATCGTACCTGTAGTAGTCAAAGTACCCCATCAAGGTGGTTACTACTGTAACGATCCTCAAGCTCGTCAACGCTATTAGACCGGTCAAGTGACGAATTAGCCGTTAATAACTCGATTAGTTTAACACGAACGTTAATTAATAGAAATTAATATAACAACGAGATAGATACGAAACTAGTATCATCGAATAGGTCTCGAAAAGTTACGCAGAATAGACTACTCGAACGTGCCATTCGGATACCAGACGGAGAAGATATCATCGGATGAGTATGAACGACAGATTAGTTATGTTGCAGTTTAGCCGCCTTGGCTGCCCATATCATTTCGTTGGGTGCGATTAGTAAGTTTGGTTGGTCTTATCAACAAAACCGATCGAAGAGAAACCATTTTTCCTCTTTCTTCTTCTTTCTTCTTCTTCTTCCCTTCTTTCCTCGCTCTTCTCGCCTGTGTTTCGTGGAGAAGATGTTGTGATTTTCAGATCGGAAACTTAAGGGAAACATTAGGAATTGATTTCGTGGTGTTATTCGTTGTTATTTGATCTTGGGAGAATAAGGAGTTGGTGCTGTTGTAACTGAAATTAGGATATTGAGATTAAGGTTTAGTGCATGTTGAAATTGATAAGTAATTCGAGTTGATAACGAATGGAGATTGAACGGGTTGTGTTTAATTAGAGTTTTGAAGTTGATTCAAAGGGAGAATCATTGAGGAGATTCAATTAGGTTTCATGAGAGCTATCAAGATGAAATTAAACTCAAAGAAGATGTAGTTGACGCTCAAGAGGGATGATTGAAGATGGGTTTTATCTTAATTTATCGGGTTATGTAGTTGCTTTAGATGAAGAATCGATGAATTAGGGTTCATCAAGAAATCAAAGATGGAGATGAAGGTTGTTGGGTGTTTTATAGGTTTGAGATGATAATTCAATTGAGGCAAAGGAAGAAAGAATTCGGCCTTAGTTGAAGAGTAACACCGATTTGAGGTAATTGCTCTTATTATTAATATTCAAATTCTTTATTGAGTTTATGAATTTCTCAATGAATTTAGAATTGACATGGAATTGTTGGTGGTTGTGGATATGATCCGTGATGAAATGTTGCAGGGGAGTGTGTTATCTAAGCCGAGACTTAATCGAGTTATTGTAGTTGAGTCGTGGAATTACAGGGTTGAGTATAAAAAGAGATAAGTTGTATTTGAGTTACGATTGTTGATGATGTAACTAAGATTTGAATTACAAGATTGATAGTGTCGAACCTGAACTCACAAGTGGTGGATGGTTTTGATTATAGTTATAATCAAGTAGATGTAAAGTGAAGTGATGATGGATGGTGGTGTTATTATTGCTACGGTGGTGTTGTGGATTTCAGAAAGGGGGGAGGTTTGTTAATATAGGATTGGTGGTGAATCAGAGTGGCCGGTGGAATTGAGATGGATGTTTTTGTATGGAGTGGACTTGAGATTTTGGGGGAAATGGTGGTAATGAAGATGGTTGTAATTGGGTAATGTCAAGGGTTGAGTTCTAGTGATATAGATGTATATGTGAACTGTGTTTGTAATAGATGAACCTAATTGTTGTTGATTAGAGTTGGTCGAGATGGATTAGAAACAGACTAAAACTAATGGTAATTGAAATTACAGCTTGTAGTTTGTGATGCAATGAAGTTTTGCTCACCGATAGTGGTAATGACCTTCAAGTGTGGTTGTTAAAGTGGTGTGATTGTTAATGAACTCAAAGTTGAGATAATTATCATGGGTTTGTTTATGCTAAGGTTGAATTACAGCTAGAAGTGAAGTGTAATCAAATGGGAGTTGTAGCTGAAGTTTAAGTGTTGTTTTAGTGGAAGCATTTTTGGATATTGCAGATTCGCACTTGCAGTAAACATAGTTTGAAGTTGTAATTGAAATATGTAGTTTGTTTATGAATGGATGTATTGTCGCAAATGTGATGAATGAAGTTGAATCAGAGTTAGAGAACTTGGGAGTGTAGTTGTGTGAGAACCTTTGGTCCTGTCTGATCAATTTAATCACCAGACTTGGGTTTGTTATTGTTCACTCAAGTTTTACCGATCAGATGTATCATAGTTGACTCACCGAAGTTTCTCCTTGACCTCGAGTCGACTCGGCTGACTTTTCTGACTCGTTGACCATTGACCCCGACATTGACCTTGATTGACGTCGATCGTTGTAGAGACCCGCTGACCGTTAAGTTTGACCGTTATTTGACTTAGGTGGACCAGCCTTTTGTTAATCTGCCGGTTTAATGGGTCGGGGAGTAAGCTCATGTCATGGGCTTGGGCTTAGGATTAGTCTTTCTTAATTAGATGAATTGACCTCTTATGGACCGAATTAACCTTGACTTCTTCTACAAAGTTGTAGATGTTCTTAAGACTTAGTTAATGGGCTTAGAACCGTTAGATAAACTTGTATGATTCTTGTGTGAGCCATTTTGGCTAGATTCTTAGAGTGCTTTTATGATTAACAGTTAGTCTATTTAACAACGATCGATTCAAAGGATGAACCAGTGGATCATGGATCTCAAGGTAGGCGTGGCCTGTCATCAAAAGAGGTGGGAATCGGGAAATTAACTCTCTTGTATTCATTATTGTTTTACAAATCAATCTTGGTGTTGTGAAATTCATGCATATCTTTGTGTGCTCTCGTGGTATGAGATGTGTGCCAACACAATATCAGTGTTCTATGGCTAGGCGATACACCACAATATTACATGGCTAGGCGATACACCGCAATATTATTCTTCCTTTATATATATCGCATCCTATGGCTAGGGCGATACACCGCAGTATTACCTAATCGGTGTGGAATTGGCATCAATGTTACTCTTCCCTTATGTGCGGCAACACACATCTCATATATGGATGTTTACTGTTATTTATGAATGTCTATGAAGAAGTTTCTACATTATGTTTTACTTGTCTTTCCGTGTATTATCGTTTTTTGATAAAACCTGCATTGTCTTCGAATCATATTAATGTTTACTTGAAAGCTAGTTGTTATTCCTATGGGGCACCCCTTTTAGGGATGATGTGCTCACCCTTTCCCACTTTCAGCCGTAGAGACAATCAGGATGTACATGTGACGATGAAAGCTTCGAAAGATTATTTACGTTAGTTAGTTAGCTTTCGGTATATTTATTCTGTGTTTGTATTCTATTTGTAAATCTACTCACTATTGAATATGTATCATTTGAGAGGAGTTTTTGTATATATATCTCAGAGCGGGGCTAGTTTTTGGGTTAAGTTTTGTAGAATATTTCTTAATTGAATGTTAAGTAAATGATTTAGATTCTTAGTGCCTCTTTATTTAGTTAATCTCTTGGATTAGTCACCGCTAGCTTAGGGGGCGCTACAAAGTTGGTATCGTAGCTCACTATTAGATCTTACATGGGCGACAATAGGATTAGCCAGTGACAGATAGTGAACTAGATTAGTTTAGAACTGGGTTGGGTTTGTGAGATAAATCTTAATCACTAAAAGCTATCAATAATTAAAAGAATTATTTGATTGTTTGATTTGTTTGTTGATTGTTTGTAATTGTAATGAAGTAAAAATTGTAGGGTACACCTATACTTTAGGATTTGATAATAATTAATCTAAAAAGCATGAACACATAAATAATTTAATACTATAAAAATAGTGTTATTGTTAGATCTTGAAAGACACATAGAAATTATTTAATACCTTGACTTATATGTAGAATCAACAATTTATAATTTCATAAATGTTAATAATATTCTTGGAACTTAATAATAATTGAAAGAGTAGTGAATAATGGTTCAACCATCAATGTTAATAATAAAAATATTATAATAGTAATCATAATCATAAAGCATAATAAAAGTGATAATTTTGATAAATAATGTTAGCATTTCTTAATTAGTAAAATTTGAACTTAAACTTAACTAAAATTTCATAAGGATATATAACGATAAAATAATAATAATTATGATTAAATAACTACGGAAATTATTTACGCTTATCTACAATTAAGTTTTGTACATTAAAAATTAACTTTAATTTAACAAATGATCCAATAAATCTCCAAAATGAAACAAATACACATGAAGCGGAAATAATAGTATTTGAATGCTTAGAACAACATTAGTCGTGAAAGAAAATAGATTCGTATATTAATAAAATACTTCGTATTAATAGCAAAATCTAAAGACTATTAAGACATATCAAAATTTTATGCGTACTCAAAATTTAAATCATATTAAGTTACCAACGCCAATATTTAATAAGATATAGTAATCGGATTTAATCGGAATAAATAAAATCTCATTATATCAATCTATACGTAAAAGTAGAATTATATTTACAAGATTAAGGTTTAATGTACCAATTGAACTATTAACTTAAGAATAACGAAAATAATAATACTATTGATAATAGTATTCGAATAATTAGGCTAGTAGGAAATTTATAGTAGATTATGTTTGGAAAATTTATATAAAGGTATTATAGTAAAGTTAAAATTATTGGATATTATAAATTGACGTGAATCAAATTTGGATTACTTATAATGATAAAATAAATAAATTAAAAAAAAAAAATTGATGATTAAATTGCTTAAAATGTTGTAAACTATTTATATATTTTACGAAGTGCATTATCAGACTTACACCAGATACGATAAAAGTTTAGAGACTAATTAATCTTAATAAATTAATACTTAGTTAATCCCAAAGTCTTTGAATAGTGAGGTTGGTAATTCGATGTGTTCTGGTGATACTTGTTACGTGGGTAGGGATTGTCAGGCGTAGCGAACCTAGACAGGGCAACTACATTCTTGTATCACTAGGCATTGAAGGGAAACTTGCTTCTATTAGTGAACTAATAGATCCCAAATTTTAATTAGAAACTTTATTATTGAATATCTTCTCAAAGAAACTTAGACTTCCTCTGGATAGAACTTAAATCAGAATTGAACCTAGAGCTACAAATTTTAGATTTTAGTTGTAGAGCCATTTAGGTTTGTGCTTTACTTTATGTTGTTGGCGCTTAGACAAGAGATGGGATTGTTCTATAAGGTGGGGAGTATTTGAAGACTGTAGGATGGTTCCATTTTCGAGGATCGAAAATGTTATAAGGTGGGGAGAATGTAACGATCCTCAAGCTCGCCAACGCTATTAGACCGGAATCAAGGACGAATTAGCCGTTAATAACTCGATTAGTTTAACACTAACGTTAATTAATAGAAATTAATCTAACAACGAGATAGATACGAAACTAGTATCATCGAATAGGTCTCGAAAAGTTACGTTAGAATAGACTACTCGAACGTGCCATTCGGATACTGGGATTTTAGAAGATATCATCGGATGAGTATGAACGATGATTAGTTATGTTGCAGCTTTAGCCGCCTTTGGCTGCCCATATCATTTCGTTGGGTGCGATTAGTAAGTTTGGTTGGTCTTATCAACAAAACCGATCGAAGAGAAACCATTCTTCCTCTTTCTTATTCTTTCTTCTTCTTCTTCCCTTCTTTCCCTGTTTCTTCTCGCTTGTTTCGTGAGAAGATGTTGTGATTTTCAGATCGGAAACTTAAGGGAAACATTAGAATTGATTTTCCGTGGTGTTACTGATGTTATTTGATCTTGGGAGAAGAAGGAGTTGGTGATGTTGTAATCGAAATTAGGATATTGAGATTAAGGTTTAATGCATGTTGAAATTAATAAGTAATTCGAGTTGATAACGAATGGAGATTGAACGGGTTTGTGTTTAATTAGAGTTTTGAAGTTGATTCAAAGGAGAATCATTGAGAGATTCGAATTAGGTTTCAAGAGAGCTACGTAAGATGAAATTAAACTCAAAGAAGATGTAGTTGACGTTCAAGAGGGATGATTGAAGATGGGTTTTATCTTAATTTATCATTTGTAAATCGCTTTTTGATGAAGAATCGATGAATTAGGGTTCACTTGGAAATCAAAGATGGAGATGAAGGTTGTTGGGTGTTTTATAGGTTTGAGATGATAATTCAATTGAGGCAAAGGAAGAAAGAATTAAGCCTTAGTTGCCTGAGCAACACCGATTTGAGGTAATTGCTCT
Organism: Papaver armeniacum; assembly: GCA_023531295.1. Classification (NCBI taxonomy): domain Eukaryota; kingdom Viridiplantae; phylum Streptophyta; class Magnoliopsida; order Ranunculales; family Papaveraceae; genus Papaver; species Papaver armeniacum. Next base: position 70,887 of record JAJJWW010001632.1, on the reverse strand, counting down.
TTATTATTAATATTCAAGTTATTTATTGAGTTTATGAATTTCTCAATGAATTTAGAATTGACATGGAATTGTTGGTGGTTGTGGATATGATCCAGATGAAATGTTGCCAGAGTGTGTGTTATCTAAGCCGAGACTTAACGAGTTATTGTAGTTGAGTCGTGAATTACTGAGGTTGAGTATAAAAAGAGATAAGTTGTATTTGAGTTACAGATTGTTGATGATGTAACTAAGATTTGAATTAAATTGATAGTGTCAGAATCGAACTCACTGAAGTGGTGGATGGTTTTGATTATAGTTATAATCAAGTAGATGTAAAGTGAAGTGATGATGGGATGGTGGTGTTATTATTACTACGGTGGTGTTGTGGATTTCAGGAAAGGGGGCCGGAGGTTTGTTAATATAGGATTGGTGGTGAACCTGGGTGGTGGAATTGAGATGGATGTTTTTGTATGGAGGGACTTGAGATTTTGGGAAAATGGTAGTAATGAAGATGGTTGTAATTGGGTAATGCTGGGTTGAGTTCTAGTGATATAGATGTATATGTGAACTGGTTTGTAATAGATGAACTGAATTGTTGTTGATTAGAGTTGGTCGAGATGGATTAAAAACAAGACTGAATCAATGGTAATTGAAATTACACGACTTGTAGTTTGTGATGCATTCGAGTTTTGCTCGGTTGGATAGTGGTAATGACCTTCAAGTGTGGTTGTTAAAGTGGTGTGATTGTTAATGAACTCAAAGTTGAGATAATTATCATGGGTTTGTTTATGCTAAAATAAGGTTGAATTACGCTAGAAGTGAAGTAAATCAAATGGGAGTTGTAGTTGAGGTTTGAGTGTTGTTTTAGTGGAAGCATTTTTGGATATTGCAAACATCAGACTTGCAGGTAAACATAGTTTGAAGTTGTAATTGAAATATGTAGTTTGTTTATGAATGGATGTATTCACGCAATGTATAGAATGAAGTTGAAATCGAGAGTTAGAAACTTGGAGTGTAGTTGTGTGAGAACTCTTGTCCTGTCTGATCAATTTAATCGATCAGACTTGGGTTTGTTATTGTCGACTCGGTTTGACCGAGTTGTATCGGAGTTGACTCACCGAAGTTTCCTCCTCGACACGAGTCGACTCGCTGACTTTTCTTGACTCGTTGACCATTGACCCGACATTGACCTTGGACCGGACGTTGATCGTTAGAGACCCGTTGGTGTTAAGTTTGACCGTTATTTGACTTAGGTGGACCAGAGCCTTTTGTTAACGGGCCGGTTTAATGGGCCGGGCCGGGCCGGAGTACGCTCGCGGGTCATGGGCTTGGGCTTAGGATTAGTCTTTCTTAATTAGATGAATTGGACCTCTTATGGACCGAATTAACCTTTGACTTCTTCTACAAAGTTGTAGATGTTCTTAAGACTTAGTTAATGGGCTTAGAACCGTTAGATAAACTTGTATGATTCTTGTGTGAGCCATTTTGGCTAGATTCTTGGAAGTGCTTTTATGATTACCGTTAGTCTATTTAACAACGATCAATTCAAAAGGATGAACCAAAGGGATCATGGATCTCAAGGTAGGCGTGGCTTTGTCATCAAAAGAGGTGGGAATCGATAACGAACTCTCTTGTATTCATTATTGTTTTACAAATCAATCTTGGTGTTGTGAAATTCATGCATATCTTTTTGTGCTCTGTGGTATGAGATGTGTCCGAAACACAATATCGTATTCTATGGCTAGGCGATACACCGCAATATTACATGGCTAGGCGATACACCGCAATATTATTCTTCCTTTATATATATCGATTCTATGGCTAGGGCGATACACCATGTTATTACCTAATCGGTGTGGAATTGGCATCAATATTACTCTTCCCTTATGTGCGCAACACACATCTCATATATGGATGTTTATTGTTATTTATGAATGTCTATGAAGAAGTTTCTACATTATGTTTTACTTGTCTTTCCGTGTATTATCGTTTTTTGATAAAACCTGCATTGTCTTCGAATCATATTAATGTTTACTTGAAAGCTAGTTGTTATTCCTATGGGGCACCCCTTTTAGGGATGATGTGCTCACCCTTTCCCACTTTCAGTTTCAGAGACAGATCAGGATGTACATGTGACGATGAAAGCTTCGAAAGATTATTTACGTTAGTTAGTTAGCTTTCGGTATATTTATTCTGTGTTTGTATTCTATTTGTAAATCTACTCACTATTGAATATGTATCATTTGAGAGGAGTTTTTGTATATATATCTCGAGAGCGGGGCTAGTTTTTTTGGGTTAAGTTTTGTAGAATATTTCTTAATTGAATGTTAAGTAAATGATTTAGATTCTTAGTGCCTCTTTATTTAGTTAATCTCTTGGATTAGTCAGTCAAGAAGCTTAGGGGCGCTACAACTACATTGTCCGCCTTATCTTGTATCACCTCCACTTTGATCCTTGGATCGTATACAACTCGTTGCTTGCAGGGAGATGGACTGCAAGTCGCTGTACTTTTGGCTTTCTTTATGTAGATGGTTTCCAAGCAAACGCCAAGTCGCCTCGAGCGCTCCTATGTACCTTGCATTCAAATCTTTGAAGTATCTCGTTGGGACCAAATAGCTTAACTATAGTCGTCAAGTCATTTCCTTGTAAATGTACTTGTGTATGTACTTTACGGCTAAAACACCGGAGAAAACCTCGACGTTGATATGGCAATCAAACATCCTCGCTAAGTTGTGGATTGTAAGGGACCACATCCATATTAGTGTACGACTGTTTCCGATACTTGAAAACACGATGATCTTGACGTCGAGGCGGTAGATTGGATACCCATTGTCACAAATTGATGTTGATTCTCGCATATTGTTTCGAATAGTTCTTGGTGCACCTTCCATTCTCCATACAAATGCACTTGGTTTCCTAGACCACATTCATGCACCATGCATCTCTCGTATTGTTGGAAAAGTTACGGATCTTGCTTGTCATCCTGGGAACTCAACACATAATATTTTATCCACTTGCTCGGGGTGTGTATCTTATCTTCCCCGGTCCAGGAAAAATCAACATGTGCATATGCGCAACCTCTCTTCCGAAACTCTATGGTGTATACATATCCAACCACCCTGCCAAACACTTTCTTCTCTTCTATTTCTTTTATTAACGCTTTACGTTTCGGCCAAATACCCTTGCCACCAAATCGGGCCTATCGTGTGGTTGTTGGTTTTCAAACAAAGCACCTGTAATTTCTTCCCGAGCGTGGATTTGCCGTCATGGTGAGAAATATATCGGGATGGTGGTTATACCTTAGCAAAAAACCAATAAACAAAATAAATCCACCAATGCAATAATCAAGTTCAAGAACCACAAAGCAACACAACAAATAATATAAAAGTAGTAAGTATTAAGCTCTACACACTTAAATAAGAAAAAACGAGAATTACGTTGGAATATCGTAAATCATATGGAGAAATCTAAGCTGATTCTAGTGTGCGAATAAAATCCCTAAAGCGAGAAATTAGAAAGTGCAACTTTATTTTATGCGATCTATCAAGTCAAACAAAAGGATTAAAATAGAAATAAAGAGTGGTTATATCGATTTTTGGTTGTACCTGTGACGGCCATCGAATCTTGATATATTTCATACATGTTCCGAGGACCACCTATGAATGTAGATGGGAGTATGACCAAGGTGACCAACTTCTCCTCCTTTCTTACCAGAAACCCCAAGATCAGCAATTCCCTTGTAGTTTGTTAGCTCGTAATTTGGTTTGATTTTTCCCAATCCATCTAAGACGATTCTGCTCGGTCGACGCCCAAGCATCCACTATAAATTCCTGAAAGAGCATACCTTCTCTTAGAATCGTTGAATACTCACCTTGTCTCTGAAACAGTCGGTAACTATAATACTCCATCTGAGTGAGCCATGTGTATATGTAGCCTCATCTAGGTCTACATCCCAATGTCTCATCCCGGTTCCCATCCTAATTCATCGTACGGAAACAAAAGAACATAATGCGGAGGCAAATACGCTGGATGACACTCGTTGATTCTCTCAGAGAGAACGACTTCCTTCGGATGAAGTATAATGTCACGCGCCCTGAATTGATGGTTTGACCGTCTTCGAGAAGTATAACGGCTATTTCATCTCTGTGGGAAGGTTGTAGCGTCTCTTATCCGACTCTTTTGTATTGGAGGGAAACATGAGACATCATCACCTCTCGACTCATTCCTTCTTAGTAATTCGATGCTGGATGTATTTCGAACAAAGGCATTATTGACGGACAAAACATCTTGTATGGTAGAAAGCACCGCACTATTTAACCTTGGGTTTAGCTCACCTTGTTTTGATAATGCGGTTTTAGGATCCCATACATATAGTTGTGAGTATGTGACGCTCTTATCATTTTCGAGTAAGAGCGTTCGATTCTGCGTCGTAGTTGTCCATGAATAGTGAATAACGGTGGACTGTTACAAAGTATCAAAATTCGAGTTCAGTCGAAACTCCAAATTGATTCATTAAAATGAGATTCGAAAAAATAAAATGCATCTTAGAGCAATGTCAAGTAAATAACATCAAAACACTTAATATGCAAAATACAAAAAACGACTCAGTCGTGAAAGGATCAATCTTATCCTGGCACACAAACAGAGAAGTCAAGTCTCTTCTATACAGTAAGATCAAGCTTACTATCAAGGAAATCGAGGAAGGGAATTGTGTTGTTGTAACATTACTCAAACCCCTGAAATTCACAATTGAATACCTAAGCTTATAAATGTTGAGAATTCACACAACTAAGTATTAAACTTTAACTATTCATTTCCTAAATGTAGAGAATCAAACCTACCTGTTCCCTTGAGTTTTCGTGGTTTCAGTGTGCATCCCAGACTTGTAAATTCATTTGCCATGTTATACCTGTGTTGGTTTCATTACCAAAAAGCAATTATTTTAATGGTATATATGTAGAACACATCATACATAAAATGGGATGTGTTAGAACGTAAATTCTTGAGCTTGTAGTTCATGTTATAATAGTCTATAATAATCAAGCTAATGTATAAAGGTATAACATTCGGTGGAGGTTATGTACATACTAATAACATTCGATTAGGTTCTAACATGATTTAATCATGGCGGTGTATAAATGAGGGTGTATGAATGCTTCTTACCTGCGAATGTTTTCCCGAAAACTCCTTGCTTCTTCATCGGTTCCTTCAAATAACTTTTTAAATTCTTCAGGCGGTACTCTCAAGTTTGGTAGTTTGATCTTTCCCTCCAAGCAACATGACCCAAAGGTTGGCTCCTTGAGGTTCGACTTTGTGAGCCTTTCTTCCATGAAGTGCATCGCTCCACAATGTACACATAGTACATCCATTTTCCCAAGAAAATGTCTCACACCTTTCATCTGCCTATTTGATCTTCTATAATATTTTGGACTTTGAGGCTGCTCGCGAAGTCTGGGGCTTCGACGAAGAATCACCATCTCAGAAACATTGTTTCTTGTACTCGTTCCGGCCTCATGGTCATCTGGTCGGACATACACGCTAATTTGGTTTGCATCATTTGCTGCAATGTCATCGTCACTTGTATCTCTGCAACGCATAATGAAACATGAATAGAATCATGAATAGGTGTAATTTATATTTATGTTTATAAATAAAAACTGGTATATACATCTCATAATGATCCCCATCATCACTGTTGATATCATAATCCACCGGATCACGGATGTTGTTCTCTCCATTTCTTGAACCAATGACTATGCCTTTCGACGTATTTCCACCGGGTAACCAAATGTTTTTTGAGATTTTTTTTCCGTGCTGTGAGTATCAAGATAATGTATCAAACGAGAAAAAAAAAATATCGAATCATAAGATATGGGTTTGAGATTGGTAGTGGTTCAGGTGCGTGATGCGGAAGTGGTGATGGATCTCTGCCTTATGGGTCTGGAGGAGAAGAGCAACAGAGTGAACTAAAGTTAATTCTCTCTTAATGAGCACTTTGTGCGGGAAAAGGAACACAACACAAATAACATGAACCAACCACAACAAATTCATAAATGAACAACCTAACTAATTACACATTCCTAGCAACAACGAAAGAATGTGTTTGTTAGAGAAATGCAGAACAGATGGCATATAGATGCATCGATGCTCATAGTAAATATAATTCAGAAACACAACAAAGAATATAACGCAAGACATGGTGAACTACGTCTCAAAATTTAGAAACATGTGATATAGTGAACTACGTTTCATCCATACACACACCTGGTACACAACAATCGATTTTCCCTTTCTCTTCCGGGATGCCTCTGCGGCATGCACATCACCATACTGATGCTCAACAATCCCGAGTCTTAGCGGTGGAACCAAAGCCACCGCCTTACCTTTATTCTTTGCAACTTGCTCTGTCATTCCCCGATGGCAATCTCTTTATTCCTCGATAACCACTTTTCTACAAATTTGCCACTGAAATTCTCGGGCTTCTCCGTGGAATGAATACTCTTTAAAGAGTTAAAACAAAGAAAAAAGGAAATGAAGTTTTGAACCAATATGAGTCGGAATGTACTTATTTTCCTGATCCTTTATGTGGTCAAAGATTATACTTGGGAAGTAGAAGTCGTAGATATTGAAGCACCGGTGGTACTCGGTCTGGTTCATCCATTATATCTCGGTTGAGGAACACGGGGCTTCGACGAAGATTACTAACCTGGTGGGTAGGTTCCCCTCAATTCCTACAACTGTTTGTTGTCGCTTCTTACGGTAGGCATTACGACGACGTTTTAGATCTCTTTTTATCTCTTGTTCAGTCAGTGCACTTCTTTTTTCTCTATCACGGATGCGACGTAGTTCTAACTCTGATGCCCTATCATTCCCCGGCATAAAAGTGTGCCGTACTCTTTGGTAAGTATGACGTTCCCCTTTTCTTACATGTATACTTATAGATAATATATAATAAATATGTGAAAAAACAATCTGAAAGCAATAGGAAGACAACTGACCTTTTTCATTTTTTGCTTGCATCAGTTCCTGACGTTGAGCCTGGTCGATAAGCCTTGTACTTTTGTGAGGTCTGGAGCTAGAGGCCTGGTTGCAGTCCAATGAAGAATCAATAAGTGTATGGCTTTCACAGGATCTCTTTATTGACGCATGGATGGATCTCATTGAAGGAACTATAATGCAATTATATAGATTAGATTATGAAATCGATAAAAACCTTTCCTTATCTACTTATCTACTTATAAACTAAATCTACTTATGGAACATACATAGATCAATTAAACTTTTGATCAAACTAAATCTACTTGGTACATGGTACATATATACAATCAATTTAGAATTGAACTTTTGAATTAACATGACAACATCAAACTAAAACTTTAGTTGATTATACCTCTATCACTTTGTGAAGTAGATGTTGTAGATGGCGCATGAGCTGTTGTACTTGCTTGTCGGTTCGTATTGTTAATCTCACCTTCAACTCTTTGTTACCGCCGTCTATAGTAAGCAATGCGACGGCGTTCGCGATCTCTATTTATTTCTTCTTCAGTCAATGCACTTTTTCTCGGCTCTTTCACGGATACGGCGTTGTTCTAGCATTGATGCCCTATCATTCTCGATGTAAAAGTGTTTCTTATTCTATGGTAAATATTACGCTCCCTTTCCCCTGTCTACTTCTCTTATCTTTTGGATGTTCCAGCTCATGATGTTTAGCTTTGCTGATGAGCCTTGGGCTTCTACGGTGTCTGAGCTAGAAGCATCCATTTGTACTCGGTGTTCAAAATAGATTCCGCATTTATATGTCACTACAATCAAATTAAACAGGTAGAATTAGTAGTTCTCATCTATAATAAGAAAATGGAATATAGTGATACACATTGTATATGAGAACTTAGAAAAAATTCAATGCTATGAATTCAAGACAACCCGTCCTCTGTAAACTCTTCCATCATAGACACCCATATCAACTTCTATGCTACTCCATTAATTGCAATCCAGCCAAAACATTAGCCCTAATCCTCTTCAAAATATGAGATTTCACAAACATTTTACTTGAAGTGTTCAGTCAACCAAATAGGCCAAATCGAAAAAAAGTGATACTCTGAAGCATATGATTTTTGTTAAAGGGATAGCAAAAATGGATCCGAGGAGCGCGAAAACCGTAGTCGACTCACTAACTTGGACCTAGTCAGTATATTATTCTAAGTAAGACCAAACTATCCTTACTAGATTCACCCATTACCCATGCAAAATTCACACCCATTTTTAATTCTCCTCCACCTCCATCACCACCATCTCCTCTATTACCACCGAAAGCCACTCAAAAGAAACAACTTATGAATGACTTCTTCCTGTTGTTGAATGACGACTGTTCAGCCTTAATTAGCAAAACAGATTTAAAAAAACCAAGCATATCGATTAGTAAGGGAATTCCAACAAATCCATAAAATAGATTTGCGCCTAAACCTAATTAAAAACAGCAAGAGAGAGAACAAAGACCTCACAATAACTGATCATGCAAATCGTGACATAAAACGGTGTTTTTTTTTATCAAGAACAACAAATAGAGAAGATTCAAGACCGTGATAAATATGGTTGTACAGTTCTTCACATCATTGAATCTTCTTTCCTGCAAAGTCTTAATTTTCTAGAATTTTAATTGGTTTTTAAATTTGTTTTCTATTTTTTAGGGTTTATAGATTTTTTTTTTTTTTTTTTGAATCGGAGAATTCTGATAAAATAGGGGAAAGGAAGCCTCTATCGGTATTCATGGTGGAGGTAATACACTGATATAAAGACCCTTCCCCGATTACAAAAACTCATGCATCTATTATTTTTTTCCGTTGGCTGCGATCGGTATTGTTCTTAGGTAGAGTAGATGCTGGTGGAACTATGAATTTTGTGCGGGGTACTTTGTAAGGGTAGTTTGGTCTCGAGTTAGGAAATATATTAGTGAGTCGACTACGGTTTTCGCACTCCTCGGATCCATTTTTGCTCTCCCTTTAACAAAAATCAAGCATATTTACAAACATGTAGAGTTAAGAATAGAATATTTTAACTGACAACAGCTAAATGGATCATCTAATGTTCATTCAACCAAATATAGCAGCAAATCAAATTATTACTGTAATCAACCAAATACAATTACGGATGCAATAATGTTAAGAGAAAGTTCATTACCTTAGTAAGATTGGTGGAGAGTGAAATATGTAGATAGGATTGGAAGAATTGGTGGAGGAACAATGAAATTAGGGTTAAATAATGAATTGAGGTGTTCATTTGATTGGGATCGAAATAATGAAATTAGGGTTAAATAATGAATTGAGGTGTTAATTTTAAATAATGAAATTGAAAGTGGTGGTGACGGTGAGGGTTAAATAATGAAATTGGGGTGTTAATAAATTGATGAAGATGGTAAAACTGGACGGAGGCGTTAGTTAAAGATCCAGAAGGAAGAAGAGTATGAATTGAAATCGAAAGTGGTGGTGAAATTGAATTAGGCGGATGGCGGTGACGGTGACGGTGAAGGTGTTGGCGCTGTGGTGGTGGTGATGTTGCTGCCAGTGGTGGTCATGGTGTCGTCGGTGGAATCGAAGATGGAAGATCTCGATTGAGAAGAAACCAGTCGAAGAGAAGGTGAGAAGGTGAGAGAGAGTTCTGTTCTTTTTTACATGTTTTGGAAAGAAAATTAGTGCATTGAAAATTTTCCCCTGGTTTGAAAGTTATTAACGAACACATGTGCAGCGTATCAAAAACGCGGAGGGACAGTATGGTCTTTTCCTGTGCGACGGTGGAAACGGGAGAAAAACCATTTTCGGTTATATTATAGATTTCCATGCACAATAGAATTTTTTAATTCATAGCAGGGACGGGCCTAGCAAGGGGCTAACCCGGGCTATAGCCAGTCCCTAAATTTGTCCCAGAAAAAATTCACACTATAGAAAAAATTTTAAAAATTATTTTTAGCCCTTGTAGTAGTGCATATTTAATCTTCAGCCCACCCTAAAATTATTTTTATCCCCCTATAATTCTACATTTTAATTTCCAGCCCACTTATGATATAATTAAGAGCTAAATCTTATTAAAAACAAAAAGAAATTCTACTTTTCAACACAATTAACTCCCATTTTACTTCTACAAACTATAAAAAAAATTCGGTTATCGCATTTTGCTATTAAATTTTTTCCTTTTATTTTTAATTGTGCATCCATTTAGTGTTCTGTAGGCGGATTTCATTAGCCATTAGCTATGCGTTTTGTTCCAAAAAAAAAAATTGGCGCGGCCTTAAAAATCATTGGCATTTCAGCCCTACCCAAGAAAAATTCTTGGGTCCGTCCCTGATTCATAGAGATAATTTCCACGCACAGCAGAACAATTCCATAGACAAGAGACTATATCGATGACGGGACTAACAATCTCCATTGCAGATAACAAGCAAATTGAGATTATAAGAGTAGTACTATATATGTTTAAATTAGATGGACTGGAGATTATTTCTTCCGTGTGATTTCTTACTGGTGCTAGCAGAGTATGCTTAAGAAGAATGAGAATTCTGGGAAGATATGATGGTGGTAAAGGAAACAATTGTATGTGATTGTTCAGTGAGTCTCGAGTAATGACGATGATGAAGTTGCATCAGCAAAGTGAAATAGTGAATGATCGGAAGGATGCATCCCCTCTAAGATGGTTTTGGGCTACGAAAAGACTTATGTGACCAGAGACTTTAAGTATGACCAGTCATGAAATGTGAAACTCCAGGATTACTGATGGAAACCAATAAATCCTTGGATCATCCTCCGTAGCCAGCATAACTTTGTAGAAAACTTCCCATAACCAATAAATCTTCGGAGATTAAAGCCCTACGGTGCGGGTGGATCCGCGGATTTCAAACTCCAACCACAACTAAACCGTTAAAAGTGCGGATTTGAGAATTCCACCCATGTCCGGCCCATAGATCTTGCGGATTGGTTTTCACCCGCAATTTTGCAGACGGATACGGGTGAAATCCGCGGTTCCGGACTTTTTGCACACCCCTAGGTACGTGTAGAAGAGTTATTTTATAACAAGATTTATGATAAACTTCAAATCGTTATCGCATGGATGTCGACATAGCCGAACCACGTAAAGTTACTTGTAAATCTATTGGGCTATTTATTTTATGAGTTTACTGGGCTATCTATTTACGAATCTATTGGGCTATTTACATGGCTATTTATTTTAACCATTTTTGGGCACCATGGTTTTTTTTGGGACCATGGTCTTATTAGGCCACCTTCCCTATAGTTATAAGGGGTGTCCTAAAGTGTGGAAATGACTAACCTACCCTTAACCTAATTTAATTTAAAACTAACCTAATAACCACCTCTCTCTCTCTATATATATATATAACCACCACCTCCTCCCAACGCCGCCAACCACCACCACCTATATATAACCACCACCTCCTCCCACCGCCCACCACCACCACCACCTCCGACTACCACCGAGAGAAAAATTTCAATTTTTGGTAACTAATCATACGAATCACTAATAAATTTGGGAAAGTTCTTACAGGTAACTAATCATTACTAATCATTAAGTTCGGTTCTTGGTAATAAATTTGGGAAACGAACTTTAAGTTCGGTTTGATCGTAACAACTCTTAATTTTTTTTTGTAACCGAACTATATAGTTCGGTTTGATCGGAAGGAAAATTTTCAATTTTTTTTAACCGAACTTCTTAATCGGTAACTAATCATTACTAATCATTAAGTTCGGTTTTTGGTAATAAATTTGGGAAACCGAACTTTAAGTTCGGTTTGGTCCTAAAAAGTCTTAAATTTTTTTTGTAACCGAACTATATAGTTCCGTTTGATCGCAAGGAAAATTTTCAATTTTTTTTAACCGAACTTCTTAACTAATCATTACTAATCATACTAATCATTACTAATCATTAAGTTCGGTTCTTGGTAATAAATTTGGAAAACGAACTTTAAGTTCGGTTTGGTCCTAAAAAGTCTTAAATTTTTTTGTAACTGTTTATGGGTAAAATCGTTTGCCGATTTCGGTAAAGTCGGTAGGTGAGTGAGAAACGGTTTAAACCCTAAACAAATGTGCTGCCCGTGAGCACTTTATAGATTCGAGAGATCAATCTGTACAAGTCCGGCCTAAACCAAGAAATGGCCGTTCCCAGACTTGCTTGGTCCACAAAGTGGAGGAGAAGGGTTTATTTGGGGAGGGAAGCAAAGAAAGGTGTTGAGACCAGAATAGTTCTGGGAGAGTAGTATCTCGACTTGTATCAGAAAGTGAAAGCTTAGGAAGCTTGCAAGAGATGGAAGCTTTTGGGAGAGCTTGCAAAGTTGTCTTTCTGAGAGTGTAGTATTTTTCTCCTGACCGAGACTTGTTGTCTGGTGGAAATAGGTGAGACCTATTTATACAAGTCGAGATTTGAAACGTACCCTGACCTCATGAAGGAAGAGAGTAAAGGGTGAAATAATGGGAGGAGGTGGTAACCGCATGGTGATAATGGGTGAAAACGTTTTCACCATTATTTCCTCTTTTATTTGACCGCTTTATTCCTTTTCACGCTTTCTTAATGTGAGCGTAGTGTGCGCCGCATCTCAGGACCGCCAAACCAAAACCCTAGAAAGCATCCCCGTTTGTGTTGATGTCTCGAGTGTTGGTTGCATCTTGCGTGCAAGTGGTGCTGCTAGGGACGCATGTGGCATGTGCCAATGGCATGTGCGGAATGCCTTTGTTGCGAGTTGCACCTCGAGCGTAAGTGGTAATGCCTGAGAGCCGCGCTAGTGGCGTGTGTGGCATGTGCCAACGGCATGTGCGGAATGCCTTGGTGGTAGTTTGCACGGTTTGCAAGTTAGGCTACCAGCGTGTGTGTTTGGCATGTGCCAATGGCACATGCGGAATGCCTTGGTGGTAGGTTGCACGGTTTGCAAGTTAGGCTACCAGCGTGTGTGTTTGGCATGTGCCAATGGCATGTGCGGAATGCCTTGGTGGTAGGTTGCACGGTTTGCAAGTTAGGCTACCGGCGTGTGTGTTTGGCATGTGCCAATGGCATGCGTGGTCGGGTAGTATCGTGGCCTTGGTAGAAAAGGCTACCAGCGAGCATGTTGGCATGTGCCAATGGCATGCGTGGCCGTCTTGGCCTAGGTTGTATGATTTGCGAGCCTAGGGCGCTATATTTGGCGTGTGCCAATGGCATAGCGGCTTGGAAATATGGCTTGCGGTACGCGTTGGCATGTGCCAATGGCACGTACGGCCATGTTGACCTAGTTGAGTCTTATGAGCCTAGGGCGCTATATTTGGCGTGTGCCAAAGGCATAGCGGCTTGGAAATATGGCTTGTGGTACGTGTTGGCATGTGCCAATGGCACGTACGGCCATGTTGACCTAATCGCAAGTCTTGCAGTCTAGGGCGCTATATTTGGCGTGGGCCAATGGCATAGCGACTTAGAAATATGGCTTGCGGTACGTGTTGGCATGTGCCAATGGCACGTACGGCCATGTTGACCTAGTTGCAAGTCTTGCAAGCCTAGGGCGCTATATTTGGCGTGGGCCAAGGCATAGCGACTTGGAAATATGGCACGGTACATGTTGGCATGTGCCAATGGCAAGTACGGCCATGTTGACCTAGTTGCAAGTCTTGCAAGCCTAGGGCGCTATATTTGGCGTGGGCCAAAGGCATAGCGACTTGGAAATATGGCTTGCGGTACGTGTTGGCATGTGCCAATGGCACGTGCGGCCATGTTGACCTAGTTGCAAGACTTGCAAGTCTAGGGCGCTATATTTGGCATGGGCCAAAGGCATAGCGACTTAGAAATATGGCTTGCGGTACGTGTTGGCATGTGCCAATGGCACGTATGGCCATGTTGACCTAGTTGCAAGTCTTGCAAGCCTAGGGCGCTATATTTGGCGTGGGCCAAAGGCATAGCGACTTGGAAATATGGCTTGCGGTACGTGTTGGCATGTGCCAATGGCACGTACGGCCATGTTGACCTAGTTGAGTCTTGCAAGCCTAGGGCGCTATATTTGGCGTGTGCCAAAGGCATAGCGGCTTGGAAATATGGCTTGTGGTACGTGTTGGCATGTGCCAATGGCACGTACGGCCATGTTGACCTAATTGCAAGTCTTGCAAGTCTAGGGCGCTATATTTGGCGTGGGCCAATGGCATAGCGACTTAGAAATATGGCTTGCGGTACGTGTTGGCATGTGCCAATGGCACGTATGGCCATGTTGACCTAGTTGCAAGTCTTGCAAGCCTAGGGCGCTATATTTGGCGTGGGCCAAGGCATAGCGACTTGGAAATATGGCTTGCGGTACATGTTGGCATGTGCCAATGGCAAGTACGGCCATGTTGACCTAGTTGCAAGTCTTGCAAGCCTAGGGCGCTATATTTGGCGTGGGCCAAAGGCATAGCGACTTGGAAATATGGCTTGCGGTACGTGTTGGCATGTGCCAATGGCACGTACGGCCATGTTGACCTAGTTGCAAGTCTTGCAAGCCTAGGGGCGCTATATTTGGCATGGGCCAAAGGCATAGCGACTTAGAAATATGGCTTGCGGTACGTGTTGGCATGTGCCAATGGCACGTATGGCCATGTTGACCTAGTTGCAAGTCTTGCAAGCCTAGGGCGCTATATTTGGCGTGGGCCAAAGGCATAGCGACTTGGAAATATGGCTTGCGGTACGTGTTGGCATGTGCCAATGGCACGTACGGCCATGTTGACCTAGTTAAGTCTTGCAAAGCCTATGGCGCTATATTTGGCGTGAGGCCAAAGGCATAGCGACTTTGAAATATGGCTTGCGGTACGTGTTGGCATGTGCCAATGGCACGTACGGCCATGTTGACCTAGTTGCAAGTCTTGCAAGCCTAGGGCGCTATATTTGGCGTGGGCCAAAGGCATAGCGACTTGGAAATATGGCTTGCGATGCGTGTTGGCATGTGCCAATGGCACGTACGGCCATGTTGACCTAGTTGCAAGTCTTGCAAGCCTAGGGCGCTATATTTGGCGTGGGCCAAAGGCATAGCGGCTTGGAAATTTGGCATTGTTTCCATGGTGCGCAGTGCGGCTTGGTTTGCCATTGTTGCCATGGTGCGCGGGTGCGGCTTAGGTTTGGCATTGTTGCCATGGTGCGTAGTATGCGGCTTGGTTTGGCATTGTTGCCATGGTGCGCAGGGTGCGGCTTGGTTTGGCATTGTTGCCATGGTGCGCAGGGTGCGGCTTTGGTTTGGCATTGTTGCCATGGTGCGCAGATATGCGGCTTGGTTTGGCATTGTTGCCATGGTGCGCAGGTGCGGCTTTGGTTTGGCATTGTTGCCATGGTGCGCGATGATGCGTCTTGGTTTGGCATTGTTGCCATGGTGCGCGGTGCGGCTTTGGTTTGGCATTGTTGCCATGGTGCAGCGAGGGTGCGGCTTGGTTTGGCATTGTTGCCATGGTGCGCAGATGTGCGGCTTTGGTTTGGCATTAGGGTTACGTGTTTGAAACCCTAACTGCATTTTGAAAAATACCCCTATTAATTATTTACACCGAAAGAAATTCTCTTAGTTAAAGTGTTGCGGGTAACACTAGGTCATGGGGTTTTACGATTTTACCTTGTTTAAAAAACCACCATCAACATTAAGTCCCCGCTAGCTCCTAAGCAGGGCTTTGTTGCCGAGGGTAAGCATAAGATGGTGACAAACTATCAACTAAGAAACCGTAAAGAGAATTGAGGAGGATTGTCTCGACCTTTTATAAATAGGATTTGGAATCCTTGCCTGCGGTAGTTTTGCACAAATCGGGAGGCTAAGACAATTGGTGGGGCCAGGTGCGGCTTGGGCGACGTTGGGAAGTTGGCGTGAGTTGGGAAACTGAGTGTGCTAGGCGGGTAGGACCTAGGCGCAAGGTGTGGAAGTCAAGTGCGTGCTTGCTGGCGTGACTTGGCGGCCATTGGGAAGCTCGGCGCAATTGGTAGGGTCGGTGCAACTTGGGCGACGTTGGGAAGTTGGCGTGAGTTGGGAAGTCGAAGTGTGCTAGGGAAGCCGGTGGGACCGCGTAAGGTGTGGAAGCTGTGTGTGCTTGCTGGCGTGACCGATGTAAACAAGGAGGGAGTTTCTTGAGATAGCAAAGTTTCCTTATCTTGCTTTTCCTTCACGCTGTGGCCCGATTAGGCATCGTTCATGCCAAAAATGCGGAAGGCGTTATGTCCCTCATTGCTTCCTTTCCTTTTTAAAGGTTACATATTCAAACCCAACGCAACTGCATCATCTCCTCGTTTGAGAAAAGGTTCTTCTTGTTGAATTTCTCTCGGATGTTTTCTTCTTCTTTGGCGGATCGTCGTACACTTTACCGCCGCTTGTTGTATAAATGGAAAATTTCCCTTTTGTGCAGAGATATCCTGTTGGAGCATGCATCACCGTTATCGACGAGGATGACCTAGTCGTTCCCCTTCCTTCGAATCCGTCCTTGTTGACTGCTGCAGACTTGGAGGACGCTGATTTAGGGCTCTATCTTACGAAATGGGATGCAACAGAAGTCCCCTTGGTCATACTTCGGTTTGATATGATGGAATGGATGAATACGTGAATGTAACCTTCTGGCGTGCTTTTGGAGTTTTCGGTGCACATGTACGGATTCATGTTGAGAAGTTCCCGCGACTCGTAAAACCTCGATAGTGATGATGTTCTTGCGCTGCACCCTTGAAGAGTAGAGGACCTTGTTGTAGGGTACGGATTTTTGGTGGACTGCTTCTTTGTAGCTTTGATGAAGAAGGGATCCCCTGCATATCTTCCGTTCTCAAGTATGGTTTACGTGTTTCCATCTTTGTAGTAATTGTTGCTACGGTGAAGCTCGTCTGGTATCAACGAATGGGGGAAACAGATTCTTCGTAGGAGATGCAATCGGAGAAACTACATTGTCGTGGTAACAAAGTAGGTTGGGTGATATTCTATGAGCTTCCGTGGACGTAAAAGGATTGGCTGGATGCGTAAGCGGCAAACTGTCCATGATCACGAGTTTTGGCGAGATGGATTAAAAAGGTGTCCATGACTACGAAGATTGGCTGGTCAGTGACTATGTTCCTTGATATGGGGAGTGTGGCGGCAAGACCCTTTGCAGGAAGGAGTAGCATTGAAGCGAACGTTGAAACGAAGCCGCTGCTAGAGAACGTTGATGTGTAGCTACTTCTGGAGAGAACGTTGATGCGGAGCTACTTCTGGAGGGAACGTTGAAATGACATCTTGCAACTCTCAGAGCCTTGACGGCTACCATTTTGAAGTCGGAGGTCGCGTCACGTTCTGTCAAACTCGACATCCCTCAAGAGAAAAGAGGTTAGAGTCCCCGCCATTACATCCGTCGATCGTGCTTTCTAGGAGAGGTTGGGGTTTGGGAACGGCTTCCCCGGCCGGAAACGCCTGCTTTCTTTGTGGACGAAGTTCCAATTATGAGGGTCCCGACAGGAGAAGGGTCTCCGTGAAATCAGGAGAGTTGTTTATTTCCATTGCTTTCGATTTTGGAGAAGTCCTTCCTGATCTTTACGTGTGACGAAATTGGATTGCTTATCCCCTTCTACTGGGCGTTCAAGAGTAACGCGAGCCTCTTCATCTATAACGCGCGTCCTGCTGAAGTATCTTTCGTCTTTTCATCAAATCAACAGTGCTAAAAGGAGGTCGACTTCTTCCGGATCTTCCAGTATCTTGCCCTGATGGTGGAGTAGCGTCTACTCGTGACGGTTGGAGCTTTCATGTTTGAAGAACCTTTGGGGTGGCGGAGTGGCTGCTGGTTGCAGTGATCGTAAGTGTATCGTGCGGAGATGACATGGTTTGATCACGAAGTCGGAGCCATGGCGCTGCTTTTTGAAGGGCAAGGATGGTGCTTGAAGGGCGCAAGATGTTAGCGCTGAAGGATGCAACTGTTAGCACAAAGTGTGGTACTTCATCGGGCATGCGTGTGCGGCATGTGTGCCTGGTAAGCGCGTCGGCAAGCGGCGGCGTGCGCGTGCCGGCAAGCGCGTCAAAGCGCATCCCGAAACGCGTCTGTAGGCGCCTGGATCGTCTTGGAATGGGCGCTGACTTGGATTTCGGTATGGTGTGGACCATTGGCTTGGCACGGTGCTGGCTTGGCGTGGCTTGGACTTGTTCCTGCGGGCCCAATTGCCTCTTCCCATACGTAGCTCAAACAGGAAATCCTTTCCTTATTCAAAATCAAAAAGTGTTATGCTTATGAAATGGGTTGGCTCCCCTTTTTACCTCGTATTTTTGTTATCACGTCATGGTGTTAACGGTAGCGCAGTAGTGATAAAGTGGGCAAGCATATACCAGCTATGTACTCCAGCGTTTCTCTTTCAATTTGTTTTTTTTTTTTTTCTTGTGCTGGTTGATAGGTGTCTAAAACACCTAATTTACTATCTAGTAGTTACGCTTTCTTTGCGAGTTTTCTTGTAAATTATGTATCTTATGTTTGCTTTTGAGTGTGTTAGGTGTTTTGGAGTCATTGGGGTAAAAGAAGTGGAACTCGCTCAAGTCCAGGATTTCTTCTCGTCATCTTGCAGAGAGCGAAAAGGCGGAGCTATCGGCGAAAGAACGAGGCCATTCCGGTTCCGTATGAGAGGGTTACGAGCAAAGTCAACATTTAAGCTTGTCGGTTCCCAAGGACTGACACCACAAAAGGAGTACTATGTGGCCCTTATCCTATGTTGGGTGTCAATAGCAATTCTTATTCCTACACAATACCTGGAATTCGGAGGAATTCAACTTACAGAATCGATAGGTCGAAGTTTCTCGTGACAACTTATCACTCACCTCAAATTCGAGAGAAGAAACAGTTGCCTGCGAAAGAGAAATCGATTGAAATCGAGAAATGGTGAAACAGTGTTTGCTGGGATAATTATATGAGGTTGAGAGAAAGAATCAGAGAAGAAATTAGGGCTTTCTTCGATTTTGGGGTTGTTGTCGATTCATGGGAGTATACTTGAAAACGAAGATACAAGGGTTTTTGGTTGAAGAGCGAGAGATGGGTTTATCACGAATTGATGATTGAGACGAATTTCACGGGGAATGAAGAATCATTGATGTCGAGAACTTAAACTCTCAGTTAGATTCAGTGAAGAACATATCCCTGGAAGATGAGGTGCGAGATTTGTGAAATTACGAGTATGGTTCAATTTGAGATGGGTTTGATGGCTTAAATTGCTTGAGACGTATAGATGAATTGGAGATCTCAAATTAGTGGGTTTGTCTCAAATGAGGTTTAAAAGGAAATCAATGTGAGTATAGGGAAGATTCTCGGCTGAGCCGAGAAGATTAAGGAAGGAATGAGGATTAAGAAGTTCAAATTTGATTTGGTAGAGTCATTTGCTCTAATGGTCGCTTGGGTTGGAGTTAAGATTCATGGTGATGAACAAGGAGGTGCTTGAGCTACAATCGGAAATGGTAGATGCAAGCTTATGGGCAGAGCTGAATTGGTTGTTGCTGTGCTTGAGAAGAGAAAATGGTTGCTTGAGATGAAATTGCAAGTGCTATAATCAAGTTAGTTCTTGCCAAGTGAGAAATGTTGAATGATTGTGAGATGCCGTCGTTATGGGAGATGATGCTGATTTGAGCAAGGTGCGCAGTAAAGGCGTCTTGGTGATGCGATTCAGGTGTGCAAGACGAGTTTACAATTGCAGGAGTGGCAAGAGATCGATGCTGCCGCAGACAGGCAATGGGTTGTGACGATGGATAGTGCAGCTGTGATGAGAAGAATGGCAAGATGGGTATCGTGGAATTCTGAGACAGGAAATGATGCTGAGCTTGATGCGCAATTGCAGGTGGAGTTATGGCTGAGCTTGTGAAGCTATTTTCGGTTGATGGAGTACAAATGGGTATTGGTACTGTTGCAGTGCAACTCAGTGTTAGGGGTTTCTGTGGCTTCACAATCGATATTGAGTACAGAGAATGATATGAAGGAAGTGAAGAGTTGCAGTTCAAGTTGTAATGGTTAAGAAGAAATTGAGCCGAGAATTGGTAATGTGCATGTTCGCTGGATTGATGGGAAGTCTGGTTATGTTGTGTATTTGAAGTCGCAGGAGAAGCAAAGATTCACTCCAGCTTGAGTGCAACAGTCTACAAGCAGCTGGAACTTAAGAAGGCAGTTTAAGTGCAGGCTAGTTAAGATGCAGATGAAGATGGTGGTGTTGCTGGTGTGTTGTTTGAACTGAGCAGGAGTTGATATTGCCAGGGACCTAATGGGCTCTATGGAGCTCTTAGTTGTTGCCATAATAGCAGGTGAAAAGGTTGAACCAGGGATGGATCTTGCATTGGTGCAAGAGTCATGCAGGTGATTTGTATTTTTGTCACAGGGAAGAAGAGTTGAGGCTCTGAATTGATGGTGGAATGCAAGCTGGTGCTGGTTTTGAGCTTTTGAGGTTAGTGCGAGGGAAAGGTCAATGTTTGAATGAAGGTCTTTGCAGATGAATGAGCCGTATGGAACAAACAAGAGAAGCACGCCCATCTTGGTCGAAGAAGCTTTGATGCACAATCATGGTGCAAAGAAAGACAAAGTCAGGCCGTCTGATGGCCTAGCGAGTGATTCGGGGACCGAGCCAGACCGACCGTCGAATAGTAGTTCGACTCAAGACTCACCGATTCACCTTGACCGGTTCTCGACTCACCGATTCTTCCGACCGAGTTGACTCGGTGACTCCGACCGAGATGACCCGTTGACTCGGTGACCGGTTGACTTTGCTTGGTCACTTTGAGACAGCTTCCGGCGACTATTCCGGCCGAATTCCGGCCACAATCCCAGTTTTCCGGCGACGCTTTTTGGACATATTTTCTACATGGGTTTTTCTCACACATGGGCTTGGTGGACCACTTGGAGATGGATTTTGAGAAGACCTAATATTGGAAGGAGTATCCTTTATGGAAATAGAGAAACATATAAAAGAGAGGACTTTTACCTAATTGAGGATATCTTATTATTATCTTTTGGCCTATACTTTGTTCTAGGGTTTAGAACCATGAAGTCTTTTCTCTTTCTTCTTGTTATGAACTCCATGAATATGAACTAAGTTTTTATTATTGGTTGAAGATGTAGTTGGATTTTGCAACCAAATTATGATTTTATGAATTATTTTTCTCTCAATATTATCGCTTGATTTCTACGGGTTATAATACTTGCATGATTGAAGTATTGCAATATGATTGAATGTTTGTTTAGTCGAGTCTAGAATTGATTGAACTCACATCCATATCTATAGCTATTTTAGGGTTTTCATCGAGCGATAACCTTGAATACGAGTAGCATGATATGATTCTAGGTTGTAGTGATACATCCTCGTAATCATATGTAGAAATTGACCTTTGTTCGAATTGTTTGCGCAATGTATTACAATTGCATTGATTAGCCTATTTCAGAAACTTAATGCTCCTAGGAATTGAACTTGATTAGCGCAAGGCGTTAGGCAATTCTTTAGGTAGATTTCACATACGACCCTAATGTGTGTGTTGATAACTTTGGAAATTACGAGTATTCTTGCAATAAGGTATTCTATGGCTTTTGATGGTAGCTGAGATTAAATACTTAATCTATTCATATATTCATAAACTTGTTTACAATTGAAGATGAAACCTTTATCCAATATTTCACATTCTTGATTTGCGAGTTTACTTTTTATTGTTTTGTTTTTATTTTATTTTTATTTACACATTCACAAAACCCTCGGTGTTTTATATAGGAAACCATAACAATTTGACAACCTAGACCTCTCGGGGGGATCGATCCTTTCTTGCCCTTGCTATATTTATATTTTGAGTAGTAAGAAAGTGTAATTATATTTGTGTCGGCCGACAACCTCAAATTTTGGCGCCGTTGTTTGGGAGGGCAACGGTTGTCACTTGTTTGGTTTCTTATTTTTGTTTTGTTTTTGTTTTTAGTCTTATTTTTGTTTTTCTTATTTTCTGGTTTTTAACCTTGGTTTGAGAATCGTTTCAGGTACCAATTTCTATGGACGGAGCATATTGGAGCAATCAATACGGCTTTCAACCTCAACAACATGAAAACTATCACCCTTATGGGGAATACAATCAAAACCAATCCTTTGGTTATGGTCAATATTCCACGTACCCTTTTAGTTACTCTCATACATTCCAACCTTCTTACGGTGGGTATGTAAGTGAGCAACCACAAGGAGGGGAGACTAGTTGTACTCCTATTAATATTTCTTCTAGTTTGGTAGATGAGATGCAACAATTTATTGACAGCATGGAGTCAATTCATAGAAAACCAAGCGTGGAACCAATTTCATCGACCGAATGTGCTTATAGTATGTTTGGCCCAATTTCTGATCGTAGTTATGATCATTCACCCATTCAAAGGAAGATAATTGGCCTAACAATACCAAGTAAGTAATTCTACTTTTTCTTTGTCGAATGAGCTTTACAAACAAATGGAACACTATATTCAAAATTTGGATGGAACACTCCAAGAGCTTCAAAAGGTGTTTCCACTTTAAGACAAGGCATTGAAGAATACAAGGAGGAAATGAATAGTTATGTTGAAAAAAGGCGAACCTTTGGGGACTTTTGTTGATATTTGTGTAGTTAACTCAACTCTTGATCATAATAATGATCATTCACCTATTCAAAAGGATGAGTTCGAGATTAGCAACACTAAATTCAGCGAGGACCAATCTTATGTTGACTATGATAGTGATGATGATTATTATGAAAATACATCGTTTGAACCAACTCATGGTGACATCCCCGAGGAGTGTACAATGGAGTCTTTTTGGGATCAAGATGAAGACGAAGAGGAATATGTCGACACTTGTGTGGATTACTCAAGCATTGATCTTTATAACGATCAAGAACCTATTCAAAAGGTAGAGCTTGAGGATTATGCAATGAGTGTTCTAAAGAAATTCCTTATGGACAATATTGCATCCGCAAAAGAGTATGTGCCTTACAACAAAAATGAGGAATGTGTTGAGAATGAGACTTGTTTTGACCAATATTGTGGAAGACCCAATTGAGCTTGCAAATGATTGTAATGATGATGTTTATGTCGAGACTTTGGTTACTGGCGAAACGGACGAAGAATGGTTGCAAGGTTTGATAGAGGACCATGATATACATGAGGTGAATAATTCACTTGAGTTTTTCAAGGATGAAGAGGATTCCGTGATACAAGAGATTGTGAAAGGTTTATCTAACCCATTGCCTATTATTTCTTCTCCTTTACCTCTTATTGGTTTGAATGTATGTGCTTCGAGAGTATTGTTGAATGACTTTGTTTCTCGTTTTCTGCCATTAGAGATACTTGATTCTCATACTATGCAGGTTTTGGAACAAGAAACCATGGAAGTACCCGACTCCTATATTCTTTATGCACTTCCATGTGTGGACAAGAATAAGTGTGGGGAAGCTTTTATCGGTTAATAGCTTCGTTTCTTTTTTATATTACTAATATTTGTGTGAAGCTAGTGTTTGCAAAACAGGTGCTATGGGAGGATCCCCAACTTTTCAGATTATTGGTGTATGGGGAATGAATTTTACAAGAAGCTAAGTCGGGCAATCGACTTTAAAACAAGCGCTAAGTGGGAGGCAACCCAACGGTTTTGTATCTTTATCCTTATCTTTTTATTTTTATGCATTTGCTTTTATCTTTATTTTCTTTGTTTTTGCATATTATTTGCGAATTTCCCACCTTGGACTTTCTTTGGACGATTCAATTTTACATTGAGGACAATGTGAAGTTTAAGTGTGGGGGAGCATTTATATGTTTGTATAGTTTATTTATGCCTTTTAAAACAAAAAAAATCGAGAAAAATAGAAAAACCAAGAAAAAAATTGTGTTTTTGAACTCCGAAATCTAGAAACTTGTGCCTTTAGGATGACACCATTAGTGGATGGAACCATTTTGAATGCGGGAGTTGAGGAACTAATTAACTAAAAGGGACGAATATAGCTCGAAATCACAAATTAACATGATAGTTGTTACCATATCTCGGAATATCACCATATCGCATTCTATTTTTACTTTTCCATATTTATCTATTGTTCTCTAAGTGCTTTGGTGGGTCACTAAACATCGACGTGTTATTACTGCTAGGATGAAATAGAGTGATTGAGTTACTAGAAAAAGAGAAAAAAAATTGAACAAGAAAAGAAAAAAAAAATGGAAAAAATATATGAAAAGAAAAAAGACCGACCAATTAGACCAAAACGGAATAAAAAGACACTTGGGAATAGCAAGTATGTGTGAAACGTAGTCCCTGTCTCCGTCGCCTAAACAAGCGTGGAATGCAGGGATCCAAGGCAACTATCATTTACGTGTTGACAAGGAAGCATGCGCTTGGATCCAAAAGATCTAATCATGCCGTCTAAAAAAAAAAAGAGAAATTGGATCCAGATTTGATCCAAGCATATAAATAAAAAAAGAAAAAAGAGAAGAAATTATTATTGTGTTGAATAAAGTCACTCTTGGTTCCCTTTGTATATGCCAATTGATTTGATGTAGCATTCAAGACCAAGTAGCTCAATCTAATAGGATTAGGTTCATCTTAGCAATGACCTTCGACGCAGATATGGGAAACATCGAACACTTGTGAATATTCGCCAACATCTACATCTATATCCATCTTCTTAATCTTTTCATTGTGATTGTGGTTTGTTAGTTTCCGAGTATTGTGGCTTGTTCGACTATCTAATTAGAGTTTATTTACTAATAATTGAATTGAATTTGCAAGGTACCTCCTCTTGTAGTCAATTTGGATTCGTTCATTGATTTGTCACAAATAGACGGAGTTTGAAATATAGGTTTTGTAGGTAGACCTCTTGTAAACCTTCACGAGACTATAACTCGTCCACTAGGGACACCTAGGGGTTTAAAGGCTTGTTATTTATGCTAAAAGTGACCGTAGCCTCGACGACACGGAGTTGTTGTATTTTATTGTTTTGTTTGATTTGCTCGAGGACTAGCAAAGTCTAAGTGTGGGGGAATCTGATAGGTGTCTAAAACACCTAATTTACTATCTAGTAGTTACGCTTTCTTTGCGAGTTTTCTTGTAAATTATGTATCTTATGTTTGCTTTTGAGTGTGTTAGGTGTTTTGGAGTCATTGGGGCAAAAAGAAGTGGAACTCGCTCAAGTCCGTGATTTCTTCTCGTCATCTTGTAGAGAGCGAAAAGGGCGGAGCTATCGGGCGAAAAGAACGAGGCCATTCCGGTTCCGTATGAGAGGGTTACGAGCAAACTCAACATTTAAGCTTGTCGGTTCCCAAGGACTGACACCACAAAAGGAGTACTATGTGGCCCTTATCCTATGTTGGGTGTCAATAGCAATTCTTATTCCTACACAATACCTGGAATTCAGAGGAATTCAACTTACAGACCGATAGGTCGAGTTTCTCAGACAACTTATCACTCACCTCAAATTCAGAGAAGAACTGGCTGCCAAATATCTAAAAGAGATATCGATTGAAATCGAGAAATGGTGAAACAGGCTGTTTGTCTTTCTTTGGATAATTATATGAGGTTGAGAGAAAGAATCGGAGAAGAAATTAGGGCTTTCTTCGATTTTGGGGTTGTTGTCGATTCATGGGAGTATCAAAGAAAACGAAGATACAAGGGTTTTTGGTTGAAGAGCAGAGATGGGTTTATCACGAATTGATGATTGAGACGAATTTCACAGGGAATGAAGAATCATTGATGTCGAGAACTTAAACTGCAGTTAGGGTTCAGTGAAGAACATATCCCTGGAAGATGAAGTGCGAGATTTGTGAAATTACGAGTATGGTTCAATTTGAGATGGGTTTGATGGCTTCTGGTGCTTGAGATGTATAGATGAATTGGAGATCTCAAATTAGTGGGTTTGTCTCAAATGAGGTTTAAAAGGAAATCAATGTGAGTATAGGGAAGATTCGGGCCGATCCGAGAAGATTAAGGAAGGAATGAGGATTAAGAAGTTCAAATTTGATTTGGTAGAGTCATTGCTCTAATGGCTACTTGGGTTGGAGTTAAGATTCATGGTGATGAACAAGGAGGTGCTTGAGCTACAATCGGAAATGGTAGATGCAAGCCGATGGGCGTGAGTCGAATTGGTTGTTGTCTTGTGTTGAGAAGAGAAAATGGTTGCTTGAGATGAAATTGCAAGTGCTATGACCGAAGTTAGTTCTTGCCAAGTGAGAAATGTTGAATGATTGTGAGATGTCATTGTTATGGAGATGCTTGCTGATTTGAGCAAGGTGCGAGTAAAGGCGAGTCTTGGTGATGCGATTGCGTGTACAAGACGAGTTTACAATTGCGGGAGTGGCAAGAGATCGACGACTGCGTAGCAGCGATGGCAATGGGTCATGACGATGGATAGTGCAGCTGTGATGAGAAGAATGGCAAGATGGGTATCGTGGAATTCGAGGACAGAAATGATGTTTGAGCTTGATGCGCAATTGCAGGTGGAGTTATGGCCGAGCTTGTGAAGCTATTTTCCGATGGAGTACAAATGGGTATTGGTACACACAGTGCAACTCAGTGTTAGGGGTTTCTGGTGGCTTCCGTCAACTGAGATATTGAGTACAGGGAATGATATGAAGGAAGTGAAGAGTTGCAGTTCAAGTTGTAATGGTTAAGAAGAAATTGAGCCAGGAATTGGTAATGTGCATGTTCGGCCGGATTGATGGGAAGTCTGGTTATGTTGTGTATTTGAAGTCGCAGAGAAGCAAAGATTCACCTTGATTGGAGTGCGGAAATTGCAATCACAAGCAGCTGGAACTTAAGAAGGCAGTTTAAGTGCAGGCTAGTTAAGATGCAGATGAAGATGGTGGTGTTGCTGGTGTGTTGTTTGAACTGAGCAGGAGTTGATATTTCCAGGGACCTAATGGGCTCTATGGAGCTCTTAGTTGTTGCCATAATAAGGTGTGAAAAGGTTGAACCCGGAGGGATGGATCTTTGCATTGCGAGTAAGAGTCATTGGTGGTGATTTGTATTTTTGTCACAGGAAGAAGAGTTGAGGCTCAATTGATGGTGGAATGCAAGTTGTCTCGGTTTTGAGCTTTTGAGGTTAGTGCAGGGGAAAGGCTGGTGTTTGAATGAAGGTGTTTGCAGGATGAATGAGCTGGTATGGAACTGCAAGAGAAGCACAGCCATCTTGGCTGGAAGAAGCTTTGATGCACAATCATGGTGCAGCAGCACAGTCGAGGCAGTCAATGGCCTGGCATGAGTGATTCGGGCCGAGCGGATCGACTCGTCAATAGTAGTTCGACTCAAGACTCACCGATTCACCTTGACCGGTTCCGACTCACCGATTCTTCCCGACCGAGTTGACTCGGTGACCCCGACCGTTTTGACCCGTTGACCATTGACTGGTTGACTTTGCTTGGCCACTCCGAGACAACTTTCCGCGACTATTCCGCCGATTCCCACCACAATCCCGATTTTCCGGCGACGCTTTTTGGACATATTTTCTACATGGGCTTTTCTCACACATGGGCTTGGTGGACCACTTGAGATGGATTTTGAGAAGACCTAATATTGGAAGGAGTATCCTTTATGGAAATAGAGAAACATATAAAAGAGAGGACTTTTACCTAATTGAGGATATCTTATTATTATCTTTTGGCCTCTACTTTGTTCTAGGGTTTAGAACCATGAAGTCTTTTCTCTTTCTTCTTGTTATGAACTCCATGAATATGAACTAAGTTTTTATTATTGGTTGAAGATGTAGTTGGATTTTGCAACCAAGTTATGATTTTTATGAATTATTTTTCTCTCAATATTATCGTTTGATTTCTACGGGTTATAATACTTGCATGATTGAAGTATTGCAATATGATTGAATGTTTGTTTAGTCGAGTCTAGAATTGATTGAACTCACATCCATATCTATAGCTATTTTAGGGTTTCATCGAGCGATAACCTTGAATACGAGTAGCATGATATGATTCTAGGTTGTAGTGATACATCCTCGTAATCATATGTAGAAATTGACCTTTGTTCGAATTGTTTGCGCAATGTATTACAATTGCATTGATTAGCCTATTTCTGAAACTTAATGCTCCTAGGAATTGAACTTGATTAGCGCAAGGCGTTAGGTTATTCTTTAGGTAGATTTCACATACGCAGCCCTAATGTGTGTGTTGATAACTTTGGAAATTACGGAGTATTCTTGCAATAAGGTATTCTATGGCTTTTGATGGTAGCGAGATTAAATACGAATTCTATTCATATATTCATAAACTTGTTTACAATTGAAGATGAAACCTTTATCCAATATTTCACATTCTTGATTTGCGAGTTTACTTTTTATTGTTTTGTTTTTTATTTTATTTTTATTTACACATTCACAAAACCCTCGGTGTTTTATATAGGAAACCATAACAATTTGACAACCTAGACCTCTCTCGTGGATCGATCCTTTCTTGCCCTTGCTATATTTATATTTTGAGTAGTAAGAAAGTGTAATTATATTTGTGTCGGCTGACAACCGGTCACTGGTGTAAACCGTAGCCATAGGTATGCCTTTCATAAACTTGTGGAAATACTTCATCATAAATAATTCTTCAAATGTCACTGTAGTAACGTCTCGCTAATAGTGATGTGTAATTGTTATTGTGCAAAGTAGGTATGTACGGGTAGGTGAATTTTTTTTTTTTTTTTTTTGAAAGGCAAACAAAGCGCCGGTTTATGGTTTTTGTCTTCCTGGATTTCTTGGGTTGATAGATAAATGTTAGCTTTTGAGGATATTGGATTATTTCGGGATGAATGGTTTTGATAATATAACTCGATTATGTTTTGGGAAAAGAATATTGCTTTTATGAAAGTGTGTGCTAGCAATAGGCACAAGACGCAATAGTATGGCGGTTTTACTAAGAGCCTAAAACCATTCGTATATCTTGCTTGTGATCTAAATTTACTCACTTCATAGGTTTTGTGAACACGCCCCTCTCCATGTAAAAGGCGGCTTTCTTGGTAGCATTGTCGAAGAAGTCCCCAATCGGGCCGGTAGCATCTTGGCGAGTCCCCGGTTTCGTCATGTAGTTTTTACAACCGGTAACCGGGTCGTCCGGTGGTTGAGTCGGATCGAGTGGTAGCATCTTCCTAGTAAGTCCCCGTTTTCTCGTGTAGTTTTTACAACTAGTAACCGGTTGCCCGGTAGTTGCGTCGATTGAGTGGTAGCATCTTCGGCAAGTCCCCGGTTTTCTCGTGTAGTTTTTACAACTAGTAACCTGCCGGTTGCACGGTAGTTGCGTCGGATTGAGTCGCCTTCCCTACCATCTTGACATCCGGGTGAAGAACGAGATCGATAGTCCGACATTGTAGCCGATAGATCAATCCTCCCCCGTGGTCGCGCCAATTGTTTATGGGTAAAAATCGTTTCGCGATTTCTGGTAAATTCGGTAGGTGAGTGAGAAAACTGGTTCAAACCCTAAACAAATGTGCTTGCACGTGAGCACTTTATAGATTCGAGAGATCAATCCGTACAAGTCCGGCCTAAACCAAGAAATGGCCGTTCCGGACTTGCTTGGCCACAAAGTGGAGGAGAAGGGTTAATTCGGGGAGGGAAGCAAAGAAAGGTGTTGAGACCAGAATAGTTCTAGGAGAGTAGTATCTCGACTTGTATCAGAAAGTAGAAGCTTGGGAAGCTTGCAAGAGATGAAAGCTTTTGGGAGAGCTTGCAAAGTTGCCTTTAAGAGTGTAGTATTTTTCTCCCCGACCGAGACTTGTTGTCCGGTGGAAATAGGTGAGACCTATTTATACAAGTCGAGATTTGAAACGTACCACGACTTCATGAAGGAAGAGAGTAAAGGGTGAAATAATGGGAGGAGGTGGTAACCGCATGGTGTTAATGGGTGAAAACGTTTTCACCATTATTTCTTCTTTTATTTGACCGCTTTATTCCTTTTCACGCTTTATTAATGTGAGCGTAGTGTACGCTGCATCTTTGTGACCGCCAAACCAAAACCCTGAAAGCATCCCCCGTTTGTGTTGATGTCTCGAGTGTTGGTTGCATCTTGCGTGCAAGTGGTGCTGCTAGGGACGCATGTGGCATGTGCCAATGGCATGTGCGGAATGCCTTTATTGCGAGTTGCACCTCGAGCGTAAGTGGTAATGCCGGCGGAGTCATGAGTGGCGTGTGTGGCATGTGCCAACGGCATGTGCGGAATGCCTTGGTGGTAGTTTGCACGGTTTGCAAGTTAGGCTACCAACGTGTGTGTTTGGCATGTGCCAATGGCATGTGCGGAATGCCTTGGTGGTAGGTTGCACGGTTTGCAAGTTAGGCTACCCGGCGTGTGTGTTTGGCATGTGCCAATGGCATGTGCGAATGCCTTGGTGGTAGGTTGCACGATTTGCAAGTTAGGCTACCAAATGTGTGTTTGGCATGTCCCAATGGCATGTGCGGAATGCCTTGGTGGTAGGTTGCACGGTTTGCAAGTTAGGCTACCGGCGTGTGTGTTTGGCATGTGCCAATGGCATGCGTGGCCGTTAGGAACATGGGCCTTGGTAGAAAAGGCTACCAAATGAGCATGTTGGCATGTGCTAATGGCATGTGTGGCGTCTTGGCCTAGGTTGTATGATTTGCGAGCCTAGGGCGCTATATTTGGCGTGTGCCAATGGCATAGCGGCTTGGAAATATGGCTTGCGGTGCATCGTTGGCATGTGCCAATGGCACGTACGGCCATGTTGACCTAGTTGCAAGTCTTGCAAGCCTAGGGCGCTATATTTGGCGTGTGCCAAAGGCATAGCGGCTTGGAAATATGGCTTGCGGTGCGTGTTGGCATGTGCCAATGGCACGTACGGCCATGTTGACCTAGTTGCAATTCTTGCAAGTCTAGGGCGCTATATTTGGCGTGGGCCAATGGCATAGCGACTTAGAAATATGGCTTGCGGTACGTGTTGGCATGTGCCAATGGCACGTATGGCCATGTTGACCTAGTTGCAAGTCTTGCAAGCCTAGGGCGCTATATTTGGCGTGGGCCAAAGGCATACGACTTGGAAATATGGCTTGCGGTACATGTTGGCATGTGCCAATGGAACGTGCGGCCATGTTGACCTAGTTGCAAGTCTTGCAAGCCTAGGGCGCTATATTTGGCGTGGGCCAAAGGCATAAGCGACTTGGAAATATGGCTTGCGGTACGTGTTGGCATGTGCCAAAGGCACGTACGGCCATGTTGACCTAGTTGCAAGTCTTGCAAGCCTAGGGCGCTATATTTGGCGTGGGCCAAAGGCATAGCGACTTAGAAATATGGCTTGCGGTACGTGTTGGCATGTGCCAATGGCACGTATGGCCATGTTGACCTAGTTGCAAGTCTTGCAAGCCTAGGGCGCTATATTTGGCGTGGGCCAAAGGCATAGCGACTTGGAAATATGGCTTGCGGTACGTGTTGGCATGTGCCAATGGCACATACGGCCATGTTGACCTAGTTGCAAGTCTTGCAAGCCTAGGGCGCTATATTTGGCGTGGGCCAAAGTCATAGCGACTTGGAAATATGGCTTGCGTACGTGTTGGCATGTGCCAATGGCACGTACGGCCATGTTGACCTAGTTGCAAGTCTTGCAAGCCTAGGGCGCTATATTTGGCGTGGGCAAGGCATAGCGACTTGGAAATATGGCTTGCGGTACGTGTTGGCATGTGCCAATGGCACGTACGGCCATGTTGACCTAGTTGCAAGTCTTGCAAGCCTAGGGCGCTATATTTGGCGTGGGCCAAAGGCATAGCGGCTTGAAAATTTGGCATTGTTGCCATGGTGCGCGAGGTGCGGCTTGGTTTGGCATTGTTGCCATGGTGCGCGGGTGCGGCTTTGGTTTGGCATTGTTGCCATGGTGCGTGATATGCGGCTTGGTTTGGCATTGTTGCCATGGTGCGCAGGTGCGCTTGGTTTGGCATTGCGCCATGGTGCGCGGGTGCGGCTTTGGTTTGGAATTGTTGCCATGGTGCGCAGATGTGCGCTTGGTTTGGCATTGTTGCCATGGTGCGCAGGGTGCGGCTTTGGTTTGGCATTGTTGCCATGGTGCGCGATATGCGGCTTGGTTTGGCATTGTTGCCATGGTGCTCGAAGGTGCGGCTTTGGTTTGGCATTGTTGCCATGGTGCGCGATATGCGGCTTGGTTTGGCATTGTTGCCATGGTGCGCGGTGCGGCTTTGGTTTGGCATTGTTGCCATGGTGCGCAGTGGTGCGGCTTGGTTTGGCATTGTTGCCATGGTGCGCAGATATGCGGCTTGGTTTGGCATTAGGGTTACGTGTTGAAAACCCTAATCTGGTATTTTGAAAAAATACCCTATTAATTATTTACACTGAAGTTAAATGCTCTTAGTTAAAGTGTTGCGGGTAACACTAGGTCATGGGGTTTTACGATTTTACCCTTGTTTAAAAAACCACCATCAACATAACCGAACTATATAGTTCGGTTTGATCGCAAGGAAAATTTTCAATTTTTTATATTCGGTTTGGTCCTAAAAAGTCTTAAATTTTTTTTGTAACCGAACTATATAGTTCGGTTTGATCGCAAGGAAAATTTTCAATTTTTATAACCGAACTTCTTACTGGTAACTAATCATTACTAATCATACTAATCATTATTAATCATTAAGTTCGGTCCTTGGTAATAAATTTGGAAAGTCTTAAAAAAAATTCAACCGAACTATATATAGTTCGGTTTGACCGCAAGCAAAATTTTCAATTTTTGTAACCGAACTTCTTATCGGCAACTAATCATTACTAATCATACTAATTATTAACTAACTTTTTGTAATAGAGTAACTAATTATTACTAATCATACTAATTACTAATCATTACTAATCATTAACTAATAACTAATTAATCATTAAACAAAACATTTAATTAAGGAGGGTAAGTTTGGTATTAAGAAAAATATTTAGATAAGGGGTGACTTAGGATTACTTGTAATGTCTTTCCTAAAATAGAATCATGGTCCCCACAAAAAAAAACATGGTCCCCAAAAAATGGTTCATATTTTAGCCTATTTGCTTATTACGATTTACGAGCATACCTTTAGTTTTTATCATCGGCTCAGTTAGGATAAGCATTTGGTCCGGATTTACCCTGTCTAACCGTAGTTTTGCGGATGGGTGCTGGACCGTTTGTTAGTGGGCTGGATGCGGAGGAGATTCTAGAAATCCAACAGATTATTGATTGGGCCTGGGTACAATCATGAAAATCCATTGGCCATCCAGACTCATTAAATCGACAAACAGTCGAATTTGAGATACGATAGTTTGTTTTAGATCCTAAATGCTCTCCTTTAGTTGTAGTCGCAACTCCAATGGTAAACACCTTTTTCATTACTTTGTTCTCTAGTGGGCATGATTCCTGTGTATCATATAATTTCATTAAATGTTAGTTGCTAACGCAGAAGAGTTATACAGTGGTAGGCTCTTTCTAGTTGCGTCCCAAGTTTCCATAATTCAACAAATTGCATTTTACTTTCGTCTTTTGAGAGCAACAAAGGAAAAAATAAATAAAAAAGCTATCACCTCTCAAGCTTTAGTTCTCTATTTTAAATTATAAATTTATCCGCATCCAATGCTTCATCCATGCATCCATTGGATGTTGGATTTTATGTGGATATCAAATTTGAAGTCCGTAATAAATTGGATCGAATGCGAGATGATCCATACCGCCCCTCAGTCACCCTATCGATCGCTCTACTAGTAAGGTGTCTTCATTCACTTAATATATGATCCTCCAAAGAGATCTCATTAGGAGCATATTTGTATTTCTTAGTATCAACTTAACTAGGGTACCTTTGCTAACGATTTAGAGCAAGTCTTATGGTGGAATAATTCCATCTTCCACGCCGGATGGAATGACGGCGGATAAACTTTTGAGAAGAGGTATGGATGTCTCTAGTGTCAGTCGTTTTTTGAGGAAGATGATGAATCGAGTTTGCACTTGTTTTATGGTTGTTGGAGAATCCGGAGAATATGGTACTACTTTGTTGAAGGGTGCCACTTTGGATGGTCATACGACCCTAATATCGTTACATCTATGAAGGCTTGGAAGTTTAATTGGGGAGATGAAAGACTTAGTCGAATATGGAACAACATCCTGGTTGCTGTATGGTGGTGTATATGGAAAGAACGAAATGCAAGAACCTTCGATAACAAAAAGAAAACTTTGGCAAGCCTCATTAGAGATATCAAATAACAAGCGTTCTTTTGGGCCGAATCGAATACAAAAATGTTAGGGCTTACGGCAAATATGGTGATTTCTTTATGGGATTCGTTATACCGGTCTCCGTAATGTGGTGATTTCTTATTGTGTCTTTCTTCTTGGGTAGTCGAATCCCCTTTCGGTTCCTCTTTTTTGTTCGGTTGTAATCATTGGGGTTAAGGTACCCCCTTAAGTGCCTTTTTTTAGATGAATTTTTTTATTTGACCGATCAAAAAAAAAAAAAAAAAAATCCATCTTCTATTTGGTCAACTGAGGTGATATTATGTAGATTACCAGAAATATAGCAATCACACAGACACAGACTCACAGTATCGCATCAAAGTAAACAAAAGGAAAAACTACTGTTTACTAACTATTTATCAGGACTAGACAATAAGATTATTTTGTTAAGTGCGCACAAAATGGGACTCTAAGATCTTGTTCGAGCAATACAACTTGCCAAACCCAAATCACAACATCAGCCCTCAATGATCCAATGGAGAAAGAGAACAGGGAGATGATACACCGACCGAAAATCACGACATTACAACCCCTGGGTCTCAAAAGGAGGAGTTATAGGGGGTGGGTTTTTGGTGTGTCTTTTGGGAGGATTATCGGGAGAAAATCCTCGTAGCTAAATCATTTCTGAAGAGAATAAGGCTTTACTTTCTAGTAAAGTACCCATAATCTTACTCCTTTTTTATGATAAACATGAGCATAGAGATTCTAATGTAGTTGTGAGAATAATTCTCTGTGAATTCATTGATAGGCAATGGCCTGATTTATACAACTTTACACAACTAGATAAGGCAAATAAAAGATACACCTAACAATATATAGGATGTATACAACAAGAATATATATGCGATTTACAACCAAATAACAACACAATAATGTCAAGATATATAATATCTTGACCATATCTTAACACCCCCCCTCAGACTCAAGGTGGTGGAGTACACATCTTGAGTCTGGAAATTAAGAATCGAAGACGAGTCAGCAGAGTGATTCTTGGTGAAAAGATCATCCATTTGAAATTTGATTTGACATGCGGAAGAGTGATTGTACCTTTCTTAAAATGATGACGAGTAAAATGACAATCTATCTCGATATGTTGTGGTACGTTCATGGAAGACATCATTGTGGGTAATTTGAATAGCAGCCTTGTTATCACAATACAATGGTGTAGGAGCAGAAATTAGAACTCACATATCACAAAGAAGCCACCGTAACCAAATGAGTTCAGATGTGGTGTGAGCAAGAGCTCTATACTCTGCTTCAGCACTTGAAAGAGAAACCACACTTTGCTTCTTACTTCTCCATGAAATCAGAGTGATTCTTGGTGAAAAGATCATCCATTTGAAATTCTGATTTGACATGCGGAAGAGTGATTGTACCTTTCTTAAAATGATGACGAGTAAAATGACAATCTATCTCGATATGTTGTGTACGTTCATGGAAGACATCATTGTGGGTAATTTTAATAGCAGCCTTGTTATCACAATACAATGGTGTAGGAGCAGAAATTAGAACTCACATATCACAAAGAAGCCACCGTAACCAAATGAGTTCAGATGTGGTGTGAGCAAGAGCTCTATACTCTACTTCAGCACTTGAAAGAGAAACCACACTTTGCTTCTTACTTCTCCATGAAATCAACGAGTCTCCCAAGAACACACGAGCTTTGTAATA
The DNA here is from genome assembly GCA_023531295.1 of Papaver armeniacum. Lineage (NCBI taxonomy): Eukaryota > Viridiplantae > Streptophyta > Magnoliopsida > Ranunculales > Papaveraceae > Papaver > Papaver armeniacum. The sequence goes on along the minus strand of JAJJWW010001632.1, from coordinate 35,097 downwards.
GATTTTATGTCCGTAATATCCCAAATTAATTGAATCCGAGTAAGCTTGAAGAGTGAGATCAGACTTGGATGAGAAACACGAGACCTTGATGAAGAGACCCCTTGATATATCTTAGAATTAAAAGAATAACTGCATAATGAACAGTAGACCTTGGAGCGACATAAACCGACTGACTATGTGAATCACGTGACTTATATTTGGTCTCGTAATGGTCAAGTAATTTAGACTCCCTACTAGTTGGACGATACTGATGTTGGATTAGACAATATAGTCCCATCTCGTAGGACCGTATTTTACATTCAATTCAAGAGGTGTGTCGATTTACCTTATTGTCGGGACATGACCCCATAGCCGTGTAGAATCTCGAATGCATATTTGTCTTTTGATATGAAATAACTAGTGGGTGACATGCCAACTTCAATGCCAAGAAAGTAACTTAAAGATCCAAGATCTTTCATCTTAAAACAATCACCGAGGTATGATTTGAGTTCGGTAATACCTTGTAGGTCACCGCGCAATAATAACCATGTCGTCAACATACAAGAGAAGAATGACAATTCCTTTTTAAACGATCTGACGAACATAGGCAATCACGAAGCTTTGTGTAAAGCCATACTAGAGAATTGCATTGCTAAACTTCTCAAACCAAGCACGAGGTGCTTGTTTGAGTCCATATAATGCCCGTCGAAGCCTACATACTTGATTAGGTTCATGAGGCAAACCAGGAGGAGGTTGCATGTAAACCTCTTCTTGTAAATCACCATGAAGAAAAGCGTTTTTCACGTCCGTTTGATGAAGCCCCCATTGTCGTGTTGTAGCAATAGCAAGTAATGTACTGTTTGTAACCATTAAAGCCACCGGTGCAAATCTTTCTTCATAGTCAACACCATACTCTTGTGTATAACCTTTTGCAACAACTCGTGATTTACATCGTTAAAACTCACCACCTGACTTGGTCTTAACTTTATAGACCCATCTGCTTCCAACAAGTGATTTTACAGGAGGAATATCCACCATTTCCCATGTCCCCGCCTCTGCATGTGCTTCCAATTCATCATCCATTGAATCTTGCCATTCTGGAATGGTTGCAGCTTCTTTGTATGTTTTTGGTTCATAAAATGACAAAATAGAATACAAGGAACAATGATAGTCGGCATACTTAGCTGGTGGTCTTCGATTGCGAGGTGGCAAAGAATTTTCTTCAGAATCAGGATCTCGTTCCTGAGTTGCACTGTCAGGTTGAGTCGTAGAGTGGTCTTGATCATCAGTATTTGGTGGATTAACAACTAGAGGAGATGGACTTTCAGGAGTAGATATAGGAAAAATGCTAGGATTGGATTCACTAGGAAATGGATCAGAATAAGTGAAAGACTCAAAAGATGGTGATTTGTTGCTTGGAAGTGAGCAAAATGGAACTTTCTCCCAGAATGTGACATGACGAGAGACACGAAGCTTTCTATTAACTGGATCATAATAACGATACCCTTTTTGTTCAATACCATAACCAATAAAAACACACAAGACATTCTTTTGACCAAGTTTTTGACGTTCACATTATGGAAGGAGTACAAAACAAGTTGAACCAAAGACTCGAAGCTCAGAATAGTTTGGTTTCTTACCATAGAGACGCTCATAAGGTGATATTCCTCCTATGACGACACCGTGGGACTCTATTGATGGCGTAGATCGCAATAAGGACCCGATTCTCCCCAGAATGGGAAGGAACCGAACAGAAATTAATTGGGTTCTAGCCGTCTCTATAATATGACAAGAAAGTTTACGTTCGTAACTCCATTTTGTTCAGAGTTTCCAATGACAGACGCTTAAAGAATGGTGCCTTGGGTTTTAATAAATTCTTTGAATGGATTGGAAATATATTCCCCCACCACGATCGGCACGAAAAACTTTGATCACTTTACCAAACTGAGTTTTTATCATGGTTGAGAAATCAACATATAACTTAAGAAAATCTGCTCTAGAGATGAATATATATACCCATGTATAACGCGAATAATCATCAATAAAACCGACATAATACAAAGCACCTCCTTTGACATAATTGGAGATTTACCCAGGACATCGATTGTATAAGAGCAAAAGGTTCAGCTTGAAATAGAAGAGCTAAGATTAAAAAAAAGAGCTGGTTGTTTTGCCAGTTTACAAGAGATGCAATTTGGTTATTTATCTAACTGAGTATCTCCTAGTAAACCCTTATTGATCATATATGAAAGACGAGAAAAAGAAACATGACCTAACCTAGAATGCCAATACATGAAGGGAGATATTGACACGGGTGCAGTGGGAGTAGCATGTATACGACATAACTTTTAGATTGCTCAGAGAACAAGAGATTGAAGGAGATATAACCGACCAACTCTACGCCTATCCCAACTAGCTTCCCGGTTTTGAGATCATGTATAACACAACCAAAATGAAAACAATATGTGTTATAACCTTGATCACACAAATGACCAACCGAAATAAGGTTCATTGTAATATTTGGTACAAGAAGCACATCGATACATAAAAGTTATTTGAATTGTTGACCAAGCCTATATGACTTGCGATTCTTGTTGATCCATCGAAGTATGAATCTTAGGGGTGATGACAGGATGAAGACTTTCAAAAACTTTTGATTAAAAGTCATATGGTTTGATGCTCTTTGAGTCGAGAAACCATCTTGTTGAATAAATACCGAGGATATAGAGAAGGCGAGATCGAAACGTAGGATTGTTACCAATTGAGAGTGCATGTTTAATCATCTCTTGATTATCGCAAGATTTGGTGCAGAACTACCACCGGGTACATCTAATGCGAGATGAGTTTGACGTTGATGCGGTGAGACCGGGCCGCCATAAATCGGGTTGGTGCACCGGATTTGTTTCCTCCATTATCATTGATTCTTCTCATGTTTCTTGAAGTTGGTGAGGTGCAAAATGCGGATGAATGACCAAGTTCCTTACAAAGTACCCACCTTTGTGTTGTGGGTGTGTCGTGTATTATTGGAGAAGGTGAGGAATTTGTCGATGGAATATTGCAATTCCTTGCAAAGTGCCCAAGACTCTTGCAATTGTGACACCGCACTTGAGACATGTCACGTTGCGGCTGAAGCACTTGAGTTTCTTGAAAAGTTATTTGAACTTGAACGTGTAGGCACAAAACACTCGATATCTCTCGGTGTGATTCTTTTTCTCGTTTCTTCGCAATAAGTTCGAGACAAAGCAGCTTCCACAGTTGGAAGAGGTGATCGATGAAGAATAGATGCTCTAACACTCAAACTCATCACGTAAAGCCATTAGAAATTGAACTAAACGTGTTTCCTCTCTATATTTCGCCATAAGTTCCAAATCTACAATCCATTTGGTTCCATAAGTGCTAATTGATTCCAGGACTATAGACATCTCGGGAATGAAAAGCGAAACTTGATCGATCATATGGTTGCTTCATAGATCTAATATCTTGTTCAAGTTTATATCTCCGAGCAAAGTTGACTTGTGTGTACCTTTTTGAAAGAAAATCCCATGCATCTTTGGCTACCTCAAAACCTGGTGAGTTGCATGCTTATAGAAGGAATAATTAGTATTTCCAATCCAAGTGAGAATCATTTATTGTTAATCTCCCATTCTTCCTTTGGATCCTTTGTTTGTGCTTCTTTTCTTTTGTCATTAGAACTGCTTGTTGTAGGGGATTTTTTTGTACCATCGACATACTTCCACATACTCTTTCCTTTAAGAAAACTCCTCATGAGGAATGACCAGTGATTGTAGTTGGTTCCATCAAAACGAACAAGTGATAGGTTGAGAATCTTCTCTTGACATCATTACTATGTTTTCTCCGGGTTGTATTTTCTCTGGGTTGTATTGCAGTAAACCGGTTCTCAGATCTTTCCTATAGCTCTGATGCCATGATAAACATGAGCATAGAGATTCTAATGTAGTTGTGAGAATAATTCTCTGTGAATTCATTGATAGGCAATGGCCTGATTTATACAACATTACACAACTAGATAAGGCAAATAAAAGATACACCTAACAATATCTATGATATATACAACAAGAATATATATGCAGTTACAACCAAATAACAACACAATAATGTCAAGATATATAATATCTTGACCATATCTTAACATTTTATACTATTTTATTAGTATTTTGATCAGAAAAATCAACCCCACAATCTTACTTGGTCCTTACATATTCTTATAGGTTTCTATGTAAATTTATCTGATTCCAGAATGTGGACGGTTTTTGATCTCATTGGATGATAGGAGCTTTTAGTGTAAATTCATCCATCTATGGACTATATGTTCGACCACATAGTGCTTAGATATCTTGGCACAAATTCATTCAGACTATGTAACTCAAACTTTGTTTTGTAACTCAAACTTGCTTAGTACTAAAAATGTGCCTCGAGATCTAAAATTTGTTTGGCAACTCGAAAATTGGTTCGAGTCTCGAAATCAGTCTAGGTTGGCTTGTAAACCAAAAATTTACATGCTTCCACTTTTCATTTTATGGTGCTGCATCAACTGGGAAAACAAGTTCCATTCTTCAAATCTTCAGGTATCTAAACTGGCCTTTCATTTATTCAAGTTGCCGTACTTATTATACCCTAGGACTTAACAAAATTGGAAGCACATGATACGCAACTCAGTAAGAAATCTAAGAAAATGTGATTCTTTTTCAACAATTGTCCAAATTCGAAAATGTTGTGTCGAAAACAAATCAGATTATATACAGGCTTGCGGGTATCATTGCGCATTGATCCAGTGACCTACTTGATGCATAAACTATTCATGTTTACTACCTCACACTGGAATCTAATGCAGCCATCTAAGACCTCAAAGGACACACTACTACGCCAGTTCTCAAACCAACAGTAGAAACGGGCCAAATCTAGCAAAGACACTACGTAATTAAAAGATGTTTAACAACCAGCAAGTGGTTATGATCAGTAAAAATCTTTCCACACAAAAATGAAATTGAACCAAAACAGAGAGACTGAAATGTACAAAAGAAAAAGTAATTTACATTGAAAAACTACCTTGTTAACAAACCACATTGAAGTATGCGTTACAAACCGGCAGTTATATCAAAGTTTGACACTCAAATATAGCCAAAACTAAGAAACACTAAATCCATTTAAAGAACACGAATTTGAGTTTTCTCTAATCAAATAGTTCATCATCACCATGATAAGGAAGAGGTTTATTCATGTCATCTTGCATTTCATTTTCAATATATAGTTGTTGTTCCACTTCGATGGTAACTTATTTTACTCAAAATCCTAATACTTCAAACTAGAGACCCGCTAGCAAAATTTATTTTACTTATGGTGGTTTTTATTATTGATGGTGGTGCTAAGAGATGGGGTGGTGATTGATGAGTTTAATATTGTCGTCAAAAATATTATTTTAGGGGGAAAAGTTGCTAATATAAACAATTTAGGGGAAAGTTCAATCACTAATTCATTTAGAGGTAAACTCAAAAACCCAAAAAAAAAAACCAGAAAAACCACCCCTCGGAAATTTTCCGAAATTTGTGTTCCCTAGTGTGCCCCACCTCGCGGGAGTTTAGCAGGGGCCACACGTAATGTGTGGCGTTGTTTTTTTTTTTTGATAGTTTTTTGCTCGGTTCATTCGAACTTTTTGTATTGTGAAAGACCTGCTGATTTTGTTAACTTTCTTCGGAGTGGGGTGACTAGTGTAATAATCAGAGGATTCAAATGAATTATGTTTCCAAAATATATAAAAAGTGTATTTTTTGGAGAGAAAATTTGTTATTTTAATCGGTATTTGTGTTTTTGAAAAAATAATTCATGAGAATCAATTAATATCAAAAACATGTGTTAACATGTCATTGGTCCCCCATGCCCCCTTCGAAAAACGCCCCCATCAAAAAATTTCTCATTCCCAGCTCCTAATTCACTTGAAACTGAAGCAGATGCTGAGAAGATTATTGAGTTCCATATGCCTGTGTCGACCAAGTTGCTTCCTATTTCCTCGCTCCTTGCTTCATGGAATCCAGCTACTGATGATGCACCACTCTCTGATTCATTTGGGTGGTGGTGAAAACCGAAAGCACGAGAGAAAGGTGTCCGGGACATCCGACCTGAAAAAGAAAATGCTGACCAGAAATTGATCATGAAAGGACCTCGAACTTTCTCATTGGAAAGATTGTTAGCTACTCCCTCCGTTCTTAAACAATAGGCTGGTTTCATGTGTAATTTGTACATGAAACCAGCCTATTATTTAAGAACGGAGGGAGTATATTTTAGTGTGTTATTGTATCTAAATGCCTTTGAAAGGGCTGAAATTGGCGGAGCTGATGTTTTAGTTATCCACTCTATGCAGCGCTCATTTTATTTCCGAAGGCGGAAATTGTCCTTTGGAGGGTTCAACTTGGTATCGATGTACGGTTATTTTTTTATGAAGGTTGCAAAAAATGTGCCATTCCCGTTACTAAGGTACCTGCGTAAAACATAACAGTTACAGTGCTGATTTGAGGGATTTTCACCCAAGGACTCTGCTCCACTAGGAAAAAGTAAGGGTGTTGTTGGGATGAAAAATGCTGACTGCAGTTGCACAGGCACGCCAAATCTGTATAGTACTTTCTCTAAGCCACTGCATTACAGAGTCAATTCATGCCTGCAGTATGGTCAATATTGATAAATGTGTAACCAAATAGTGTTATGGCAACCAGAAATGTTCGAGAAGTGGAAGTGCTTCTCGGAGGTCAGAAGTAAAACTTTTTTGTGTCAAAAAATTGCTCAAGTCTTTGGAATTTATGGGTTGGCATCTATTCTGAATCGGCACCATGTGTACCAAATGTGCGTGCGTCCTAACATTTTTGTGGTTGAAATGTGTTTGTGACAACTCAATTTGCCGATGTTCGAGAATGAATGTTGTTGTGATTGGTTTCTGGATGCTCTTTGAATGTAGTTATCAGACGTCCGGATGGACAAGATTCTAATGATAAAAGTGGGTTTAGTAAGATATCTCTCTAACTGGGAACTTCCTCGAGGAAACATTTCATACCCGACTGAGAACAAAGACAACAGACTGAAACTGATACAATAACTAGATGACTTCTTTTTACCAGCAGACGCCATCACCAAGTACCTGATTTTACAGCGCATTAAATGAAAATGTTTGTGAGATTTAAGATTCTATTAAAACCACCCTCTTTATTTTCTAGCTCCAATTTTTGGGAAACTCAATTCCTAATTGGAAACAATCTATCTATTATCAGAGTAATATACGAGCAACAAGCCAGAGACTATGGAACCTCTTGCATTGACAAAAAAAAATTAAAAAAATGCCGAATTCGAGGAATTATTAACCTTGGCGAGATTGGGGTATACTCTTTCAAACTAATTGGGGTATACCCAATAAGACAAAATCTGGTCATTATGAAGTAAAACCAAGCCACCCCTTAACCTTATTTTTTCTAAATGGCTAATATGCCCTTGGTTAATTAATATTAAAATTGATTAGGTTAATTAATTGAGTTTAGATTAAAATTTTCAAATTATGAATTGATGTAGATTAACCTTTTGATCCGTCTTATGAGTTCGATTTCGATCCAAAAATTTTGTTTTGAAAATATGAAAGGTCGGCGGGTCGAGGTTTGAATAAAGTGCTGGCTATAATATAGCTAAGCATGGTATTTGTTTGAATAAAATGCCGACCAATTCTAGCGGCATGGTCCTTGGATGAATAAAGCGCCGAATAGTTTTGTGGCGGAAGGGTCTTTGAATGAAGATTATGCCGACATTATAATGACAATATGCGTATGTGTAGCCTGGAGTTAAGGATTTATAACCATGCCGACATTCTAATATACCAAACATAAAATAGAATATCGGAAGATCTAATTCACTTTATTCATGCAATTTTGGTTACTACATTGATTGAAACGGAGGGTTTCACTGAAAACGGAGGGTTTACATAGAGGTCTACCCACACAACCTATACAAAAACTTCTAAAGCCATCAATCTTCCTCATCCGAAGACGATCGGCATCCAAGTACTCAGGGTTATCCTCAGGATTCTTTGCGCCAAGAAGTGATAGCTTGCATCGAACGCGAATGCTTCCCCTTTTCCTCCAAGTAGCGCGCTTTCACGACTTCATGCTACAAAAACACAAAAACAAACTTACATATGTTAGTGGTGTTTCATTGGAAGATAAACAACATGGGTTGCGTAAAAAAACCACAAAATTGCTTACAAATTGTGCAATGGACAAGGTGAAGGGGCGAGTGTTAAAAATCCGAGGTTGGAGAGCCAAAAAAGCAAGTATCGCGTTTTTCGATGACTAGGTGCCTTTCGTGGACTTGTTGAATACTTCTTCCATTAGGATTACCAAACTCGCCGCAAAATTTGTTGTGTACCCTAGCCCAAAAGGTCGTGGAATCCTCCCTTTTGGAGGATTGACGTCTAAGTCGAGTTTCAGCGTACCATGCTTTGGTGATTGCCAAATCCTCGTTTGAATCAAATGATGCCATTTTTATTTAGCTATTGGGTGAGTTTGATGGATTGTATGATGATATGAGCTTTGGATAGTATATGAAACTATTTGTATGTTGTTTTGTAGAGAGAAGTAGTGTATTTATAGGATTGTACCCAAATTTGGCCGTTATAGTGCCCAAGTACAAGTCAATCAATGAAATTGTACTTGCCAAAAATTTGAATTTTGAATTCGCGGCGAGATTATTTTTCTCTGTATGCCTAAGCTATGACACGGTCGGAATGGTATAAATTTAAAACCATGCGGCGTTATGATGGTTTTGGCATCGGTAAATCATTTTCTTACACAAATCGCCGGCAATATATTTTGAAATTTCTGCTACTGGCTATGATCTGATCGGAAGGGTATAAATTTAAAACCAAGCCGGCGTTATGATGGTTTTGGCATCGGGAGAAGGTATTTTACGTAACAAAATGCTTGGCGTATTCGAAAACATAATACACACTGTTAGCCGCCGTATATTCGCCTGGGCTTTGTAATGATCGACTCACTTGCCGACCACGGTATGCAAGCATTTTCAGCAGGGCCGGCGATCGACACTTAAAAACCTTGCCGGCCCCGGTATTGTCGGCATGGTGAATTAAAAGAATCTTCTGGCTATTTGTCTTGAAACTTTAAGTAGCTATATAAAACTTTCATTCAACAATTAGAAATCAAACACTTGTTGTCCAAAATAAGAAAACATGTCCCATAAACCTTAAAAAACCATTTGTCCAACCATTAACCTTGACATTTGTCCAACCCAACATAAAGAAATAAACTAGGAAACGATTCATTCACCACGAGCACGAACACGACCACGACCTCGGCCCGTTTAGGAACACCGGCCTACTACTACCTTCACCACCACGACCACTCCCGAGCCCCTCTTTTTGTCGACATTCATCTTGGCTTGTGCTTCCCTCCCGGCCTTTTCTTCCCTCCTTACTTGACCTCGGCTTGCTTGAACATTTCATGGGCATCCTCATTGTCAACATTGCTAGCATAGTGAATGTGCTTGGTTTGCTCTTCAATCGACAAAAAGGCTCTCCTCTTTCTCTCGCGCAACACAACAACTTCACAAAGGTCTTCAAATGCCCCTTCTATTTTCGGTTAAACAACAAACAATTAATAGAATTATTCGATAATGTAATCTTAAAACAATAAGAGCTACTCCAAAATACTTACAAGGAAGTTAGGAACTCGTTGTTGATTCATTCGATGCCATCTTCCTCTTACGAGCCAATTGTTCACTGATCATTTCCTAATCACAAAAGAGGGACGAGCCCAACCCAAGTACCACGACATGTATCTCTCCCGAGCTTCATGACCTTCGGTCACCTCGTCCAAAAGACTCGTATCGACTTTACGGTCAAGTCTTTCGTTCCAATGTCCTAGAGTTGGGGGTGGAGCGTGGCGGCGTTAATAGTTTTTTGGGATGTCTTTGCGGTCCTCCCTTAACACTTTAAAGAAAGGCTCAAGATCGAAATGGGGTTCTTCTTGGACGTAACCCAATTGTCGCATTACCGATGTGGATCGTACATTGAAAATCCATGGGAGAACCACAAGGGTCAGTAGTATAATGCAACATCATCTCTCCTTTGGATTAAACCTTGATTTCTAGCATCTCGGTAAGGATCAAATATTACCTCATCCATGATCAATTTGTCCAAGGCGATTCGCACGTTAATAGCGATTGCGGCATATCCTTTTCCCGAGCACCCTTAAAACCGTATCTTTGCGCTCTTGGCTTATCAATCGCAAGCTTTTCGTTCACTTTGACGTGGGAGTTGGTTTTCACCAAAGTAGGGAAGTGCTCATATATCCAAACCTATGCAAACACAAAGTTTAGTAAGAATCAAACATTACAAGCATTTGGCAAATATAAATGATTTAGACAATACAATTACCTGGAAGAGACATATGTTTCCGTTAACTTGCGCAGGTGAGTGCCCTTGAAGCCTTTGTCAACTCATTGTTCAAGAAGGCGACCACCGCAGTACCCCAAGAATACTCATGCATCTTATCTAAGGGATCCAATAGTTGCAAATAAGCAAGCGTCGACCAAGCTTCCCGAACTGTCGGGAAGATACATCCGCCCGGGACGTATAGCAAATAAGGCGACGCGTAGCATTGATTCGCACGGGTTCACCCCTTCCTTCCACATCAAAGATTTTCTTGGTCCCAGACAATAATGTATCCCTCGGCTTCTTGATTAAACTTCTTGCTTAGATTACCATCCTTCATCGCAAGCATAGACTCTGTCTTAATCTGATCCCAACCGAACAAAGTGTTGGTCAATTTGAAGATATCCTCCCAAGAAATGTTGTTATCGAAGCCCTCACTGACTGCTTTTCCCTCAACCTCGAGGCCTAGAATTTGATGAGCATCATCGGGAGTTATCGCCATCTCACCGAATGGGAATAACATTGTATCGGTCTCTCCTAGAACCTCTCACTGAGAATGCGAATACGGTAACTCTATCATACTCAACATTAGAACTCTCCACCGCAGGCAACAACCCGGAGTTCTTGACAATCACTTTCACCTCCTCACATTCATCCTCAAGATCCCAAGTCTTAGTCACTGAACATGAAGCTTGGCGCCTCATGAGACGGATAGCATGCTTGTGATCCTAAATACCAAAAACACAAAATGAAAAGAAATACAAATACTTGACACAAATTTAAGATAGTTACACACTTAAATGAAAAACAAAGACGGATTGAGATTACTTACGATAGTATTTTGGATTTCACATGCCCACGAGTCTTTGTATCCAAAAAGAACAAATCCACCATCTTCCGGGTCCCCGGAAGCTCGTTTGGTTTCAATTTAATCTTCAATTCAGAGGAAGGCATGTGGGAATTAGTGGTTTAGTGATAACCCTTTTCTTCTTCCGGTTGCACTAGTACTTGCGACTTGGGTTTGTTCCCAAACTTCTTCTTCTTCTTCTTCTTCTTCTTCCACTGCCTCTTCAAAAATTTCATCTTCTCTACCCTTACCTTTATCTCCATTACCATCATCATCATCATCATTACCTCCTCCAACATTAGGCATGTCTTGATCACCATCATCATCATCATCATTGTTCCCTCCTCCGAAGAAAGGAGTTCTTTCATCAACATCATCATCCTCACCTCTTCTACCGATGGAATTGATTGGTCTTCATCTCGGAGTCTGTTGCGAATCCTTTGGGTTGATGGTGGTTGATAATCATCATTCGGCACAGGATCTTTAGTCGTTCCTTTTAACGTATGCCCCTCGATGTCTTGAAGTCAAGAGTTTGTCACCAACACGAGGAGGTCTTGAAGGAGGACTAAGAGCTTTCGAGAGCTTTCTTGTTTGCCTTTTGCAACCCAACAAGAACAATTAAGAAAAAAAAAATAAGTCGGAAGGCTCAACACATATAACCATTCCTATGAATAAAGTCGGAAGGGTCGATATCTAATCAACAAGCTGGCTAAACAAGGGTCGGGAGGGTTTTATTCCAATAACTGCCGGCTTTTAACAACTATGGTCAAGGTTTTCAACTACAAACGCCGTGACGTATATAATAAAAACAACACCGGCTAACATAACGCCGCGTTGTATTATTTAGATACCATTAGACATTTATCATTCAAGGCATCGGGAGACGCTAAAAATCGAAATCCCATGCAAGAAGTTTAAAATTTTTAACCAACCCGGCTTAAAAAATAAAATTTTCAGCAAGCAAGATTATAGGTTGAATAACATCCAGACCACGTGAAAGCGATTACAATAACTAAACCGCCGGCTTGATATTCAACCAAAGAGCATCCGGCGGATTACTAAATATGAAATCCCTAAGGTCGTGAAACAAACAACATGCGGCTAAATAACTGAAAATCAAAGAATCGATTTTTCGACCTAATTTGACATGCAAACATGAAATCGAAGTACTAGAGAGTGAGTTTAAGTAGGCCCTTACTTTCTTAATCGCACCATTTCTTCGTTTTGAGCGGGTTCAATCTCTTCCTTCTTCAACGGTTTTTCTTCTCTTTTTGTTGAACTAATTTTGCAATTTCGGGGTTGTATTGATTGGGTTTGCGATTGGCGCCTTTCATACGAGTTCCCTTACGTTGTGGTGGTTCCATTGTTGAAGATTACTCGGAGTTTTCGAATCGACGATGTTAACGAATTAATCGGCGAGTTTTGGTGGTGGTGGTGGGGGGGAGGAGCCGGTGTGGTTGGTTATGGAAGAGAAGAAGAGAAGAAGGAAGATGAAAATAAAAAAAACTGATTATGGTAATAGAATTATAAAGGTCAAGGGTAGTATTGTAACTTCAACCAAATTTGACCTCCCCCTAGTAAGGTCACATGTCCACTTAAAATTGGGTATACCCCAATTAGTTTGAGTATACCCCAATCTCGCCAGGATTATTAATGCCATCAGCCTATCACCATTATCTCACTGAGCAATTCTCAGTGCCAAAAGCTTGGCAGGAAAATCAAAAATTGAATTAAGGCATTGTCAGCAACATTCTAAAAATTTCACAAATTGCAAATCCAAGGCCATCTCTTTTTTCTCCACACTACTGATTCGTCTACATGACTAATGAATAAAAGTACATCCACATTGTTTAAAAAATCGTCTGTTTCCACAACCTTCATATGTACCATGCCTCAAACCCAGCAGCATGTCCTCCTCTATGCACCTCGATCTACATAAATAGATTATTCCAGACTAATCAGTACAACAAAAAAATGCCAAACAGAAGAAATTGGATAACTGTTCTTAATGTGAAGACAGAAAGTAAAATTCTACAGAAAGGAGAAGCATTGAGACCCACAGACTCTAACCTACTAATTATCCCAAGAAGTATCAACATTTTGGTAATGCAAGAAATAGGTTGTCATAGCACACACGTATCACTGAAGTGTCGACGCTTCGAAATGACCGACTCCAAATACAAGGTCCTCTTTTTGTTAAAGAAAGTTTAACAGTATGATATTGTAACTGATCATTTTTTTCAGATCTAGTAATGAATTAGATGTGAACAGAAGGATAGATCTCTTCAAGCAACGAGGACCAAAACTAAGACTAAATCTACAAATTTAAGAAATCTTGCTCGTGGTGTTTATATAATAGCACTTTAATGACCCAAATATGTATTAAAAATGGAAAGAACTACTTAATCTGTGTACGCAGGAAAGCAATTCAAGGAGCATTGACAGAAAGATATATTTTATGCAACTACATGAGGTCCAAACTTACAAAAAGACACAGGAGGCAGAATGGCATCTAACCAAGAACCATTCAGATATGCGGATCATTCTCAGAGAGTGGAAACCAGCAAGTTCTAATAGGTATGTATGACCATCTGAGCCAACATCTTATGAAGTAGACAGCAAGTTGTAACTGATCAATTTTTCAGATCTAGTAATGAATTAGATGTGAACAGAATGATAGATCTCTTTAAGCAACGAGGACCAAGACTAAGACTAACTCTACAAATTAAAAAAATCTTGCTAGGAGACAGAATGGCATCTAACCAAGAACATTCAGATATACGGATCATTCTCAGAGAGTGGAAACCAGTAAGTTCTAATAGGTATTCATGACCACCTGAGCCAACATCTTATGAAGTAGACAGCAATGACTTTATGAAGACTGTGCATCAGAAATTGAACGAATCCTCAAGGATACAAAGTTCAAACAAAAACTCGTAAAAGTTCTGAGACAATATAAATTAAGAGGTGGAAAACTAACTTACTGATAACAGTAGTGAGTCTCTGGCGCTCGCCAACAAACAACAAGTAGTAAGTCTCAAGTAACAAATCAAAAGCAGCCAAAACAGGACCACAGTCCTTCTTCCTAGAATCCTCCGCAATTGCTTCATCGAGAAACATCTCAAAGACTGTTACATCTTGCATGTTGAAATCAAGCTCATGTCTTTCAGCAACTTCTCCACAATAACCTAATAAAGGCATCATTCGAGCTTTCAGTTGATCATTCGGTTGAGGTCTCTTCTTATTGGGATACCCAGCGTACAGATGAACTTGCTTTTGTTTACTCAAGCAAGAAAGATATGCTGTTTGTAAGTTATCCAAACGGGCCGTTGGAGTATCCATAACTCTTTTAGAACATCAAAGCAAAATCAAACAAAACAAGGATCTACATGCAAACCATGGTAGGAAAAAGAAAGCTCAAGTGACACAAGTATGTCGAGAACAAAAAACGGATATAAGCAGCACAAGTATGTCGAGAACAAAAAGTGCCTACTCAAGCAAGATTATATCTAAACTACACATATAAGATATAAAGATGCCTTCTCACAAAAATTTGGATAGCCGTCATGAAACCCACAATCAGCAGAATGAAGCTCAAGTGACAAAAATTGTGCATACAATCATAAGCAGTGTTGTGCTACAGGAAATGCAAGTGGTTACGGATTATACAGGTAAGAACTAGTTTAGTCGTCATCTTGATGTATGTATCGTGATGGATGATATGCAAGTATCAAGATGTCCTGGAAGTTTGTCATGGTTTTTTATAAGAAATCTAAGTAATAAAAAATAGATTGATATACAACAAATAAATATATTAATGAACAACAAACAAATATGTACCTGTAGTAGGAATAAAGGAGGATCGATTGAACTTATGGATCAAATTGAAACAGAAACGAAGAGTTTCTGTCAGCTACAAATCCATTCAAGAAACAAATCCAATTAACCCAATATTAGAATGAATTGAATGCACAAAAACAATCAACTGAGATTCGAACCTGTTGTGATACTGAAGGCGGTTTGATCGTGGTTGATGGGTCAGATTCGGTAAGAAACAAAGAATCTCCAATAGCTACGAAAATCAAAACAAACAACAGCTATTAATCTAAGTACTTTTTTCAGAATGAAACCCTTTTACAAGAACTGTTTACAATGAAGAACCAAATCAAAATCCAAAAAAAAACCAAAATCAAATGCATAGGGCATAAAAAGAATTTTAAATGAACCAAAAAGAAATTGAAGTAACAAGGAATAGATTGATATGAAATAACAAAAATCAAATCAAATTTCAAATGAACCAACAAACAAGAAATAGATCCATATCAAATCAAATTTCAAATGAACCAACAAACAAGAAATAGATCCATACCTGTAGTGGGATGATTAAAGGAGGATCAATTGAACTTCAATCGAAAGAGTTTTCTATCAGCTACAAATCGAATTCAAGATATAAATCAATTAACCAAATATTACAATAATTGAATACGTAAAACAATCAAAAAGACAGAGATTCAATACCTGTGGTAATATTGAAAGCGGATTTATTGTAGTTGATGGTTCAGATTTGATATGAAACAACGAATCTCGAATAGCTACGAAAATCAAGACAAAAAACACCTTTTAATCAAATACCATAAAAGAAACCCTAAAATCAAGAAAAGAAATCGAAAAAAAAATTTACCCAAGAGCGATTGCCAAAAGCAAAAACCCACGTCTTAGAATTCAATGGTTTTATAGTAGTGGAAATTCTGATGGAAATAATTAGAGGCCGTCGATTGACGGGACCCAGTTTCAACGGAGATTAAAACTTACCTGAAATCGGTCGACCTGGAACGGGTTGACCAGGAGCGCTCTAGTGATTTTCTTCTTTATCTTTTCTTCTCCTTCATACGATTTATTAAGCAACAAACAAAAAAATCTCAATCGATCTCTAAGACCCACGATCTTCATCTCTAAAATATATGTACATCGCTAAAACTTGCGTACAATCTTCTTTTCTCGACTTTAAAACATCTCTAACACTCATGATTTTTGAAAGCTTTTCCCTAAACACTCGAAACTTTTGCAGAGCCGATTTTAGGAAGAAGAGAAACGGAAGTGATAAGAAAAGTGAGATCTGTGTTTGATTGGTCTGAAAGACTTTTTCATTATATACACCTACTCTAGAGACGTGTCGCTACCCGGACCGCAACAGGACAAAACCCAAGCAGGTATCAACTAACAACCGTTGAGATGAAATCTAACGGTCCCTCTTGCTACCTTATTGAGACAGCACGGCTTTCGAAAGGCTAGAGGGTGTAAATTGGGTAGGCCCGAAAGCCCGCCCTGTTTCATAATCCAGGCCAGGCCAAATAGGCCTCGTATTTTGCTACCCTAAAACAAAACTAGTGACAAAACCCCTAGGTGAACAAACTAGTGATAAGAAAAAACCGGTCATATTATTTTTAACAAGTAAAAACCGTTTGATAAAAAAGTGGACAAAACCCCAAGTCCAATAATAATGAATAAATTTAGTTTTATTACAAAAAAAACCCAAACATACCCTTTTTTACCTTTTCTTCTTCTTCTTCTTCTCCTTCTTCTTCTTCTCTCATTTTTTCCTTTCTTCCATCTCCTTCGCCCCACCATTATCACCACCACCAACAACAATAGACCTCCACGAACACCAAGAAGCCTTTCGTCACCAGCAGAAGAATACACCTCCGTCTCCTACATGAACACCTCTATTTCGCCCAGAACACCTTCTTTATGTTCGGATCTATCATCAGTTAAGCTCCGCCACCATCAAAACCAACAGATGTGTCCGGATCCGCCACCATTGACATTATCACCTCCATCTCCTCCATTAACACCATCATCGATCCGCCACCATTAACATCATCATCACCTCCGTCTCCTCCATTAACACCATCATCGATCGCCACCATTAAAATCATCATCACCTCCATTAACATCATCATCACCTCCGTCTCCTCCATTAACACCATCTTCACCTTCTTCATCTCCGTCTCATCGATTTTCCATCAACAACACCGCTCTCCTCTTAGTTTTGTTTTTTCCCACCAAGACATCGATCCGCCACCAACACTACTTCTTCCTCCTCCTTTTATCATCTAAAACC
The DNA here is from genome assembly GCA_023531295.1 of Papaver armeniacum. NCBI lineage: Eukaryota > Viridiplantae > Streptophyta > Magnoliopsida > Ranunculales > Papaveraceae > Papaver > Papaver armeniacum. The sequence continues at coordinate 17,712 of JAJJWW010001632.1, read as the reverse complement.
ACCACCAATACCTTCAAATCAACCACCAACAACACCTCATCTACAATCAACACCTAAGTACTTGCATAATGCTGCCCAAACAACACCTCGCCTCCTCATTCAATCCTCTACAATCACCACCACCACCTTCCGATGTTTCATCACCAAGAAATGATGATACATCTTCAATGTCGAAATCAATATTGTATTGGGGAAATGATCCCGATATGATGAAACCAAAATTGGTTTCATCAAATTACGATGATTTGGTTAGTGAAAACAGTAAACTAATGATGAAACCAAATTTGGTTTCATCATGAACTTGCCTATTTTTTATCATGAAACCAAAGATTTTAATGATGAAAATTAAGTTTATGATGAAACCAAATTTTGGTTTCACCTGATTTTTGTATAGTTTTATTCATCCTGACTTAGAAGACGGCGTGTTTGGTTTCATCATTGAAGTTATGTTGGTGAAATGACAACATGTGGTTTCAATTATATGTACAATGGTGATTTTGATTATATGTGTGTTTTTAATTGGGAGAATGTGTATAGCAGGTCCTGGTACTTATATTTCTGTGTCTTGGTGAAGAAGTTATGTTGGTAGTGGTGGCCTTAACCGAAGTTATGGAAGTGATAAAGAATGGATTAATTGAGTAAGGGTGGTGCTAATGCAATGAGTTATGATTGAGCTTGGTGTTGCATAAAGGACTAGTATGGGTTACAATTAAAGAGGTGTATGTCCGAATTGTTAAAAGTGTAATGAATTGGCTGAAGTTGATGAAACCTAATTAGGTTTCATCGTATTTTTTCATTTTGTTGAATATTTGATATTTGTGAAGGCAATTTTTGATGGTGGGATACAGGTGGATTATTTTTTGTTGAAATTGGTTGTAGTTGAAGGGGTAATGGTAGTGGTGGTTGTGGTGCTGGTGGTTGTGGCATCGATGAGGGTGGTGCAGTTGACGGTGGTGGTAGGTTTCATCTTATTGTGGAATGTTTTTTGTTGAAAGTAGTCTTAGTTAAGGAGGTAATGGTAGTAGTGGTTGTGGTGAGTATGGTTGTAGTGGCGATGGGGGCGGTGCGATTGGATGGTGGAAGATTTCATCTTATTGTGTTTCATTTCTTCTTCTTTCTCCTTTCATTTTATGATGAAACCAAAATTTGGTTTCATCTTATTTTGGTGAAACCAATTTTTGGTTTCATCATTTTTCCGTGGTGGCGCGTGGTGGTCGGTGGAGGCTGGCGGTGGTCGGTGGCGCGGCGGCCCAAAGGTGGTCGGTGGCGGCGGCGGTGGTGGTCGGTGGCGCGGCGGCAACGACGGCGGTGGTGGTTGCTCGGTGGTGGTGTTGCTGGTGGTGGGTTGTTGTTCGTGGTGATAATATAATAAAATTTAAAGGTGGGGTTGATTTTTATTTTTGTTGGGGTGATTTAAATAAGTAGAAGGGTAATATAGACAGTTTATGTTAAATGGGGTTTTTGTGAACAATTTGTTTTATTGGGGTTTTTGTACATGGATAGTGACACCTTTGGGGTTATAACCCGCGCGCCGACCCTAAAAAGCCTTCAGCATGTCACGTAAAAATACTCATCCTGAGGTCCAAGCCTGCCCAAAACTCATTCCATTAATTAGTCTCGGCAGGCCAAATAGGTTACAAGCTTTTGTATCAGTAGAGTTCGGCCGTAAAGATTGAGTAAACTATGATTTAAAACAATTTTATCTTTAACATGTATAATATAAATGAATTTTAATTCAAAACATAGGTAAAACATACTTAGAGTTTTATTAGAAAGTTAGTTTTTCTTTTTGTAAAAAAGTTTATTTGCTATGAGATCTTAATTGTCATCTTTACCTTCAAACAAGTACCAGTTGTGGCTATTCGGGCGAGTGTCAAACCAGGCTATTATTAAATTTTATGGAAAGTTTGAGACTGTTCATTTAAGAAAAGCGGGTCGGTCAGGCATCTTGTGTCGTGCTATAACTTGTGGCTATTCAACAGTTTCAAAAACGAGGTATTAAATTTTAGGAAAGTTTGAGCCTGCTCATTTAAGAAAAGCATGCCAGGCGTCCTGTGTCGTGCTATAACATTCTTTGTGTTAGAGCACTGCTCGGACAAACTCGCAAGCGTTGATATCTCAAGCTTGTTGTCAAGTTTAGTTGCAAAACTATAAGTCTTGATTTCTAGTCTACTTATAGCTAAGTCTCGGATTAGGATAGAAGTGTAGTTGAGCATTAGGCTTCATGGCGTTCATCGATTGAAGACGAAGAACTACTAAGGGAGCTTTGGAACTTCATCAACAAAAGGTATGTGGAGACTTGAACTCATCTACCACTCAAAAACTCTATCTAATATATCTCCTATTTGAGACAAAAGTCATATAGCTATATAGACTCCAATTATACACATTTGATATTTCAACTGAGTTTGACTCGCTTAAATACTTCTCGAAATATGTGTTGGTAAGGTTTCACTTTAACCAAGTTCATCTTATAATCTTGACGAAAGTCAAAGATTATCATGTGAAAATCACATGGTAACATCTTACATGATTTGTGTGAGACAATCATTTTATGTAGACTCGGAATGTTTCGTATTGATCATTTAATCACTTGAAAATTGCTTTGAAGCTAAGTTTGTATGAGACATGACTATTGTCGTCTTCCAAGAATGTTTCAATGGTGAAATGAGAGTTTAGAAAAATTGGATATAAGCATAATATGCATACTTGCATATATATAATCCAAGTCCTAGGAACCATGGTATGCATACCCGTATGCGTATCAAGGTTTGTGAAAGTCCTGGAACCTTGTACGCATACCGTAGTGTACCGTCCGTGTGAAGTTCGGGCTTCAGAATTTCTGTTGAGTTTGGAAGTTATGCGTACTAGTTCGCATGCTGGCGAACCCAAACTTAGTCTGGCCACTTAGGTATGCGTACACGTTTGCATACCTAAGTGGATAATGTTCTAAAATTAAGGAATGTTCATGAATTAATACATTATACATTTATATATTTATAAATTAAGGAATGCAATCTTTTGCAAACCGTGTCTATAATTTTCATGACTTGATTCGAGTGAATCAAAATCGATTTTGTTTCAATTGTGTCTTATATACTTCTATGAGAATATAGACAATTGAACAACTCTATAACTAGTTTCATTTGAGTCATTTGAATTAGTTATGGTTAAGATGAATATGGTTGGTATGAAAGTGTTCATATGGCTAACTTCGGTTAACTATTGTTGAGACAACAAAGGTGCATACGTTTAGGTACGGTTACTCATATCTTAATGAAGTCACTTTTCATTTATGTGTAACAAGATAAGTTCGATCTAACGATTGAAAGATATTAGCTTGAGTCTAATCGGTTTTCATCTAACGATGAATATTGAATGTTTTGTTACCAAGGTAACATTGATTGCAAACCATAGTTTAAAGACTATATAAAGGAGAACTCTGGCAACTGGGAAACCTAATCCCCACACCTCATGTGTGATACTGGTTGCGACTAGAGTCGATTCTCCTTTAACCTTAGGTTTTTCTAAAACCATGTAGGTTAACGACTTGAAGACTTCATTGGGATTGTGAAGCCAGGCCCAACTATTTCTCTGTAGTTGAGTGTTATGATCTTGTTGTTTTCAATCGTGATTGAGTACTATCTTCTCTAAGATTGGCTCGATATTTAATTTCCGATAGGTAAGATAAAAAGTAGTCACAAACAAGTTCGTCCCATCGTTTGTGATTCCACAATCACTTGTTTCGATTAAGATTATTGTGAGGTGATTGATATTTCTAAGTTGTTCTTCGGGAATATAAGTCTGGTATATCAATTGGTTCTTGTTCACCTTGATTTATCAAAAGACGGAACAAAACTCATAGGTTTATCTGTGGGAGACAGGTTTATCTATTCAATGGACTTTTCTGTGTGAGACAGATTGGTTTATCAAGTCTTCGAATTTAGATCATAGCAACTCTTAGTTGTTGGTGAGATCAGCTAAGGGAATCAAGTGTGTAGAGTCCTTTTGGGATTCAGAGACATAAGGAGCGCAATTGTACCTTAATTAGTGTGAGATTGGATAAGGCTCAACTACATTCCGATCTGGGTTAACTTGAGTAGGCTAGTGTCTCAGTGAGTTAATATAGTGTGGTGTTCAAATCGACTAGGTCCCTAAGATCTGCAGATTGCGGTTTCCTCGTTAACAAAATTTCTCATGTCTGTGTTATTTCTTTTCAGCATTATATTTGTTTATATAATTGAAATATCATAGGTTGTGTGTAAGTTCAATCAATTGTGAATCCAAGCTTTGGTTGTTTATTATATTGATTGACACTTGAACATTGGTCTTTGGTACCGTTCAAGTTGTTTCAAATAATAATCAGGCTCACGGACTTCTATCTGTTTGATTTGTTGACATATCATTGGAAATGAGATATAACTCTTAGATATATTTCTTAATTGAGCTCGTTTTATTAGTTGGTGCTCTTGGAATTATATTGGAGTTAGTCCATACATATTGTTAAGCGAAATATTGGGTGTGGTTGTTAGATCCACGCTTTTTCAATTGGTATCAGAGCAGGAAAACACGTTTAAGACCTCATAAGTTTGTGTTTGTAGCGATCTGACTCTATGGACAATAGTGTTATCTCTGAAAATCGCATCATCAGTAACAAAAGTTCTGTTTCTAGGAAATCTATTAAATATAAAGACTTTTCAATCTCAAATATAGATAAATCTAGTGTTCCAATGAAACAGACTTGCACTGTCAAGTTTTACCCCGATTACCTTTCGAACGAATCTGAATTTGTTAATGAAAGGGAACCACCAAGGAGAGTGAACTGATTCTAAACCTTGTTAGAATCCGGCCGATAAATCAATCGGTTGAAACACAATGTCAATGCTCATATCGGTATTGTAAAAGATAGTGACTCTAAATTAAAGGTTGTTAGCGAGAAAAACGCCGAAGTTTGTTTTTCAACTAACCTTGCTCATATTTTGATTAAACTCTCTATTCGAGGATGTTCTAAAGAGTCCACTATACCTATCGCTTCTGACCCAACTGTAAATTCAGCTCCATAAGTTAAGTTGCAAACCCTTCCAATTGGGAAAGATGTTGTGGATGGGGAAAAACGGTTCGCTGGTTTTTTAGGAAAGTGAAGAGTCGAGCGTGTTGTCGAGACTCCTCAACCGAGCAAACTGCTTAACCTCACACGATGCACCTCTCGCAAAGGGGGTGCTTAGATTCGAGAGATCAATCTATGTGACTCCGACCTAAACCAAGTCAATGGTCGCCCAGTCAATTCGGGCCGCAAAGAGGGAGATGGGTTGATCCGTATGAGGGAAGCCGAGAATTGCGTGGGATCGTGATGATCAAGGATCGGGGTGTTTTGAAGGTTTCGTAATAATTGAACTGTTGAGTTCGAATAAGTTCTGATATATTGATGAATTCTTGAGAGTAGTTGCTCGAGAAATTCTTTATGGACGATTGATGATAGCTAATGATCATTCGTTGTCCTCAATCGTGGATTCAGAGACTTATTTATATTGTCCGAGTTGTGAACACCTCGATCCCTGTAAGTGTGACGGTTTCATGAGTGGAAGAGTGGGCAAGTGGAAGATCATGGTAAAGTCGGTTCCATGTCGTGCGGGGAGACTTGACAGATCGTGCACCCACTACTTTGCTAACTCCTTCATCCGTTTACACAACTTACGCACATTTCTCGTCAGGGATGAAATCGACGTGTCAGGGGCCGCCCAGATCAAAACCCTAGTTGTTATCCGCCAATTTGACGTGATTGATGTCTCACGAATCGTGGAATCTGCATGACAGACGTGTATTTAGTTTGTCAGTTGTTGACTGATTAGACAATGAGCCTAGGTTTTGTTGAATCAAGCATGAGTGATGAATGCTCGGCGATTCATGGGTCGAACATGTAGTTCTCAAATGATGTCAATATTGTTAATTGAAGATGAATTATTGATTAGTTGAGCGATTGAGCAAGTGTTGCTCAATTCCTAATAATTATTGAGAATTTGATGAGCAATCGAGCGGTATTGCTCAATTCACCAAATTAATGATTTTGATAATCGACATGCAACCGAGCAAGTATTTCTCAATTCGACAAATTATTAATTAATTGTCAATATTGATTATATTCGGACAATTGAGCAAGTAGTCTTTGGTTCAAATAATTATTCATCAAGACGTGGAGCCAATAAAATATTGGTAGATTACCGAATATTATATAATTAATTCATATATTAGTTGTTGAATCAATCATAAATTTATTAGTATTTGAACCTCGCTCGTAATGATGATTTCGTAGAAAGCGTTTATTCAAACCCTAATTTTTGATTAATCCTCCATCAATTGGCGAATTGCCGAAAATTGGTCATGAGTGAAGAGGGACCGACCACATGGGATAATGAGCGTCCATGTGGGTGCCCAGTCTCGAGCTGAGCACGCACCAGATTCTCGCTTGAGAGTTGGTGAAAGAATGATAATTAAATGGTGGTTTCACCATTTACCAAAAAATTGTTGGATTCGGACATTAGGTGATAAAACCTAAGTATGAGAGATGAGGATCGACCAAGAGAGCATGGACCGGCTCTTGGTGATCACGTGACCAATTTTTGCCGCTTGGAGAGTTCTCCAGCTTGGTTGGAGAGAGTTCTGCCCAGTTGTCATGGTGGTTTTAACTTAGGGGTAAAGTCGTAAAACCCTAGTCGACGCGACATCACGTAACTTGAGTAATAATGTCCAAACCAAGCACATTTATTGAACCCTTTAATTTGTTTTTATGGTAGAAAATTACCAGTACCTTTTTTTAAATGCTAATTAGGGTTTCGACAAGCCAAAACCCTAATTATCACACCGCATGTGCCGATGGCTCATCATGCCAGCCACATCCTACCGCGCCAAGGCATGTCAACCATGCTAGCCGCACCCCTGTGCCAATGGCAAACCATGCCAGCCACACCTACCGCGCCAAGGCATGCCAACCATGCCAGCCACACCTACCAAACCCTTGGCCCCACATGACAAGACAAACCGCACATTGCCTTGGCCCTAGCCATGCTAGCCGCGCCATGTGCCAACGGCATGCCAAACCCTTGGCCCCACCATGCCAAGCCAAACCGCACCTTGCCTTGGCCCTAGCCATGCTAGCCGCACCATGTGCCAACAAAGATGCCAAACCCTTGGCCACCATGCCAAGCCAAACCGCACCTTGCCTGGCCCAGCCATGCTTCAGCGCACCATGTCCAACGCATGCCAAACCCTTGGCCCCACCATACCAAGCCAAACCGCACCTTGCCTTGGCCCTACCGTGCTAGCCGCGCCATGTGCCAACGCATGCCAAACCCTTGGCCCCACCATGCCAAGCCAAACCGCACCTGCCTTGGCCTAGCCATACTAGCTACACCATGTGCCAACGTGCATGCTAAGCCCTTGGCCCACATGCCAAACGCACCTAGCCACGCCACTACGCCGGGTCTTCCCTCGCGGCTACAAAAACGAAGGCGTGCGACGATCAACGGTCCACCTTTCCTAGCCATCAAGGTTACCAGACGACGCATGGTAACCTTTGGCCCGAAAACCTAAGTTTGGCCACGCCAAACCATGCCATGCCAAAGGCATGCAAACCTAACCGCGCCACCATGCCGGCCTTCCCTACGCAGCTACCAAAACGAAGGCGTGCGACGATCAATGGTCCCCCTTCAAATCCCATGAGCAAATCCTAGCCATCCAAGGTTACCAGACGACGCATGGTAACCTTTGGCCCCGAAAACCTAAGTTTGGCCACGCAAAACCACCATGCCAACGGCATGCCAACCTAGACGCGCCACCACGCTGGCTCTCCCTACGCGGCTACCAAAAAACGAAGGCGTGCGACGATCAACGGTCCCCCTTCAATCCCATGAGAAAATCCTAGCCATCCAAGGTTACCAGACGACGCATGGTAACCTTTGGCCGAAAACCTAAGTTTGGCCACGCCAAACCATGCCATGCCAACGGCATGCCAACCTAACCGCTTCACCATGCTGGCCTTCCCTACGCGGCTACCAAAACGAAAGCGTGCAATGATCAACGGCTATCTTTCCTCTTGAGATGCAAAATCTCGACCGTCGAGTTTTAACCCATTCTTCAATTCGTCTTCAACTATCGAGTTTTAACCACATATGTAGATCCCCTTTTTGTTCTTCTCTCATTCACAAACCCATATTTTAACCCTAATTACAATTTCTTCTTAATAGAATAATTCAAAACCTTCTCTATTTCCCCGAGGTTACTCTCTTGACAAATGCTTATCAATTTTGATCCAGATGCTCACCACTGCCTCCATCTCAGACATTACTGCAGCCTCACCATTTTCTCTCTCTGAATTTCAGAATAATGATTGGAAAATAATGCCTACTGATAAGTACTACTGACACCCGTTAAAATGGATAAGGGTTAACCAGCTCAAACATGGCTTGTCGGTTTCATAGCACCGACAGCCTAATTCTTTGTTCTATAGTCCGTTCCAGGAGACTGACAGTTTAATTTGAACTTCTTCTCGCGTGCCTTAGTCTGGTTCCAAGTATCACTCGCTAGTGAATTGATCTTTTTGCCCTTTCCATTCCAAATGGACTTTTATTCTTCTTCTATCGCTCCGAATGACTCCAAAGTACCTAAATAACTCAAAAGCACACATAAGATACATAATTTACAAGAAAAGTAGCAAAGAAAGCATAAACAATAGATAAATATTAAGGTGTTTACGACACCTATCAAATTCCCACACACTTAGACTTTGCTAGTCCTCGAGCAAATCAAACAAAACTTATTTTAAAGAATACATACAACTCCATGTCGTTGAGGATACGATCACGCTTAGCACGTAAATTCCCACACTTAGACTTTGCTAGTCCTCGAGCAAATCAAACAAAACTTATTTTAAAGAATACATACAACTCCATGTCGTTGAGGATACGATCACGCTTAGCACGTATGACAAGCCTTTGAACCCCTAGGTGTCTCTAGTGGACGAGTTATAGTCTCGTGAGGGTTTACTAGAGATATACCCACAAAACCTACTTTTCCAACTTACTAGTTCTCCGAAATGATAGCATCCAACACGCTAAGAAGACATAGAGATTCTCAGACACTAGTCATAAGAAGTTAGACACATAAATGAACACAATCTCATCCTTAAAAGTTGAGAGAGAAATAACCATCCCTTATCGAAAGAAATTCGGGTTCTGAGTGATCGAAAGTCTCGACTCTGCCTCACAAGAAATGGTTTTATGGAAGTTGCTCTCAATAATAAATAGCTTTTATGGGTCACACATGTGTCAGTAGGAATGAAGAGAGAACCCCGAGACACGTTTGAATGGTGGGAAGGTAAAAACCCTCCAATTGTTTTGAAAACCCACATCTTTTATCCCTTTTTTCATTAAATCTCTAAGAAAGGAAACCAACCATTTATCGAAGGTGGGAATATGCTTACTTACCTCGTTATCCGTTTAAGTGCGATTAGCACCACTCTCACAACATCCATAGAAACGTCTTCGGTCTTGATCCTTGTCTTCGTCTTGGTCTTCAACTAGTGATGATGAAATCTTGAACATCGTAGAATCTTGACAATGTAACTCTTTCCTCTAATTCCTTGTTGCTTGAAACTTTATTATGAATATTTCTTCTTCCATTGGCTTTATTGAATAAATATAAAACCAAAAACGAACTAAACAAACCAAAATATGATGCAATGATTTTTTTTTATTTTTATATATTCAAGATAAACAAAGTAAATACAAAAATAAAACAAACAAAACCATAAACTTCTTGTACAATAGTCTTCAACTTGTAAAAATCTTGCTCATTGTCTTGTTGCTTTACTTGAATCCAAATCGCCATTTTTGTACCGTTGCTTTGTAAAACTGAACATCTTCAACTTTCCTTCGAATTTATGATGCTCCTATTGTTGATGATGATGGTGTTTCTATGGACTGTTGGTGTAGAGAGATAAAGTGGATGGTGCTAACTCAACAAGATTACAAGTGGTATGTAAGTTAGCAATTAGATGTCACCATCATGATTGATAAAATAACACTCAAAAGATCAAAATATTGCTTATATTGGTGGGAGTTGGGTAGCTCCCATTCTACCCTAGAGTTTACGTACGGTGACACACTCTAAAAGCACAAATTTAGAAAGGTACAAAGAAGTGAAGGAAGGTGCCTCTCATGATGTAACATGGGTAGTCTCACTATATGGGACCACTACCGAATACAAATTGATGCCTGACCTTATTTGCCACCTGGCATGGTTAAATCCAACTTTAACTCTCATACTAGAAGAAACCCGATCATGTTCTCTGTCATCTCTAAGTTCAGTCGGTCTTATGAGAATCTCGATGTAATCTTAAGCGACATGTATACTATGTGACTCTAAACTAACCACATACTATGTGACTCTAAACTAACCACAAGTTGGAGTTTTTTATTCACTATTTTACACAAAAGTTGAAAATTTCATGAAAAAATTACAATGCAAATGCTTAACCACTCCCCCACACTTAAACTTTACATTGTCCTCAATGTAAATTGAGTCATCCAAAGTAAGTCAAGGTGGGAAATCCTACATGATAATATGAAAAAGAAATCATAAAAAGTAAATGCAAGACAAGAAAAAAAAACTAAAAACAAGACAAAAAAACAAAAATAAAAATAAGACAAGAAATACTCATCCTATGGGTTGCCTCCCATTTAGCTTTGTTTAAAGTCGTCGGCCTGAGCTATCTCCTTGTTTGCTACGCCTTAGCCTGGCTTCAACACATTATGGAAATCTGATTGAATGCTACTCGAAAGTGTTTCATCGCCTCAAAGATGTTGAAGTGAATGACCTCTTCATCGAACTCCATAGTCAAGGTACCATTGTGGACATCAATCTTAGTTTAGCGGTACTCATAAATGGTCTACCCAACGGTAAAGGTGTAGACGAGATGAATTCACATCACTCATGTCTAGAACGTAGAAATCCACCGGAAATATTAATCATTTTACCGCACCAAAACATCCTCAACAATCCCTTCGGGTAAATATTAGATCTATCGGCAAGAGTTGAATAACTATGCGGTTTCTTAAGAGGACCAAGATTTAAAGCATCATAAATCAAGTAGGCATGACATTAATGGAAGCTCCTAAATCTAGCATAGCTTTTGTAAACCTTGTTTTACCAATAGTGCATGGAATAGTGAAACTACCGGGATCCTTCAACTTAGGTGGGAGTTTGTTTCGAAGATATGCCGAAGCATTCTCCCCCACACTCATTACCTCAAGCACAAGTTGGCTTGTGCTTGTTAGTGCACAATTACTTTACACACTTTGCATAGTGAGGAGTTTGCCTAATTACTTCAATGAGTGGAATATTCACTTGGACCTTCTTAAAAACATCCCAAATATCTTTATATTATTCCACCTTCCTATTGGCTTTAGCGAACCTGCCAGGAAAAGGTAAAGGAGGAACATAAGTAGAAACAAGAGGTGTAGACTTAGAATTAGTTACCTCGGGAGTTTGCGGAAAATCGGCGTTCTTATCCTCCAAAACCTAGGTTCTTTTAGTGTTTCTTCTTTACCCTAATCAAGAACTGATTCGCCTGATTGTGTACCACTTACCAACGTAATAACATTGACACTTCTCTCTTGGGTTAAGAGGTTGGGAAGGAGTTTCTCCCATTTTGTGCATGCAACGATTGATCTCCTCGGCCATGGAACCCATTTGGTCCGCAACTCCTTTATTGTACTCTTGGTCTCTTTTGACTTTATTTAAACATAGTATAAATGCCTTGCATCATGGTGCTAGCTTTTCATCGAAATCGGAACCTTAACCTTGAGTGATTGTTGTTATTCTGCGGCTCACCAACTTAAACCGCAACTCTTTTAATCGCATTATCCGTTTTCACTGATTCAAGTCCGCTAGTTGTTGATTTTTTTGTACTATCGGAAATTGTAGTCTCAACCAAAGTAGCCATCTTTGCCAATTATGGGCTTTGCGCTTGTTGTGGTTGTGCACTTTTTGTTGGAACTCACTCGGATGCTTATAAACGAACTTTCACTTGCAACACTCTTACCATAAATCAAAGTTGGGGTTGTCTTTCCATCCTTGACCGAAGTTGGAAGTAAGTATCAAACCGCTGATTTGAGAAAATAGCATTGACTTGCTCGTTATCACAAGCCGGCCGTGATGGTTTACAACCAATTCTCGCAATTTTTGCATCATTGCCATCATATTGCTCATTTGTTACGTAACTCAAAAATCTCGTCAACTTGATTAGTTTCCTTGATAGGTAGCTCACAAACTACGACTTGAAAATTATTGAGAATTTGCTGCCATACTCAATCAACTCTAGCTTGTGTCATCGTCTTGTTCATAAATACCACCACTTGCAGCGTCAAGAAGATTCATATGACTTGCTTGGAGACCTTCATAGAAGTATAGGATAATTATTGTGTCATTGAATTGATGATGAGGCATCTTGCTACTAATCCTCTTATAATGCTCCCCAACATTCATACAATGATTCCCCCACGTTTTGTGTCATCCCACAAATCTCCTTGCGAATTTGAGTACCTTTGACGCATGAAAATATCTATCTAAGAAGAGTTTCAATCCATTCCATGTTGTGACACTACCGGGTGGTACATAATAAACCAATCTTTTATCTCCATCGAGTAAAGATAAAATATAAAATTCGCTTCATTTGCATCACCATCTTGCATGTTTTGTCAACAACCATTGAAGCTCCATATGATGCTTGTTGAGGTCTTCCCATGCAAATCCAATAACTTTGGTATGCCGTCGACAACCCCTAAGCTTGATCTCGAAGGTTGAGTTTGTTTGGATACACCATCGTTGTGTATCAAGCCTATGAGAAGCCAAGTCCCGAGTGTACGATCACCCATCATTTCTTCTCAACTCTTTGGTTTCTACAATCAACCTCTTGATCTTCTTCTAGTTGAACTCTTCTTCCACTTCTAACTCTTGTTCTTCCAGTGTCTTGGCTTGGTTGGAGTATTGTGCCTTCGAGTAGCTATCACGCATATTGGATAGTTCCATCTTTAGAAGCTGAGGATTAGGTAATTGAATACAATTCTACCAAATAAGTGAGAAACAAGACAAGAAAACAAAAAGCAAATATAAAAGCGAAATTATAAAAGAAACTAAAAACTTAATAACAAGTTTGATGCCTCCAAGAATTCAAGCGCCAAAATTTTGATCGTTATCGTATGTGTCAAAAATAATTTCAATTTTATCACTAAAATATAAATGAAGTACGTGGTAAGAAAGAGTTCGTTCCCACAGAGAGGCTTTTGTTGTTATAAAATTTCAGTTTCTTGGTAACCAAGGGGGATTTTTGTTTTATCAAAGCAATAAAATTAATTGAAAGCAATAAAATAATTTAAATAATAAATATGGAGAAGATATTGGTCATGGGATAGTATCATTCACAAACATGTATTTTCATCAATGACTAGAATTGATAATTTAATCTCTCATTTACTAAAAGTCTTAGGATACCTTGATGGCAAGTATATCTCGCTAATTCCCTGATTTCATCACAACCACATTAAAAGATGTATATGTGAATTCTTCTTAGAAAGCAACCAAAAGTGTAAAGGCACAATTAAGTTTAACTCCCTAAAAGCACTAAGTTTTATGGAATAAAACTAATCAATGCAAACGAACGTGTAAAAGCACTAATCCGTTTTATCAAAGGTTATGATTCACTTGTGACTAGTAGGATATATCACTACAAGCACTACCCACAATTATGCTACTTAGAATCGAGGATAAACAACTTTTCGTATTGAAAATCCTAATATAAATTTTTAGAAATGAATGCAACCGGATTGATTAGGACTCAACCAAACAAACAATCAAATCATATGACAATATAAACCATGAATCATAAACAATAACTTATTGAGACAAAAATAATTCATAGATTCAAATAACATGTTGAGAAATCAACATAACCAATATTATTTGTTTAGCTACTCATAGATTTTGAGTTCATCATAATCATAATCAATAATGAAATGAAAAGAAGATGAAAAACAAATGAAAGCAAACCCTAGTCGCGCATCTCCAAATCTCCAAGTAGAAAAAAATAAGTTATCTATAAAGTAGTAGAAAACTTTCCTTTTGTAGCTTTTCTCAACTTCAAAATTAAGTCCAATCTCGAAAGTCCAATAACAAGATGTCCACCAAGCCCGAGGAGTACCTAAGTGAAAATATGTCCCAAAAAGAGGTCACCGGAAAATCAGGGTTCACCGCCTAACTTGGCTTCAAGAAAGTGGTAGGAAGAAGTAGCCAGTGGACCGACAAATTCCACCGTGAACCTAGGTCAAACATGGTAACTCTAAAGTCAACCCAGTCACTCGGGTCAAGAAGACCGAGTCAGTGATATCAACTAGGTCTAGTCAGCGCCAGAGTCTGACTTGGCTGAGTTAGTCAGGCCAAGACCAAGGCCATTGCAGCCTTCCACAGGCCATAACCTGTTGTTGCACACTCATTGTGCATCATCATCGCACATCCCGGCCATGACGGCTGTCCATCCCGTATCTTTACCCCTTGGCCACATGCATCTACACTTTCCATTCATCCTTGACCAACCATTGCGTACTCAAACACCACCATCTCATCAATATGTATCTTTTACAACATTACCAGTTGCTCAGCCGTAGCTCCAGAGCTGCTCATGTAATCAGTGCCATTCCTTCAACTCAAGTCTTAAACACTCAAACACAACAACATTGATTTCCTCTTCCTGCAATGTAATCCCATTCACTGTATACATTCATAATCTTTCCCCTGCACATTGCAAGTCAGACTACAACCACCAATCTTCTCTGTATTTCCCATTTAGGTTCTCACCGCAGCTGCGTCGGCCTCTTCCCATTGGCAAAAGATACTGAACTAAACTGACCACACTTTGTTTGTTGCAATCCTGCTCATCAGCAACAATACTTCTGGCACTAACACCATTCTCTTCTTAATTTTAGATTCATGTTCTTGTAACCACTCAACACACACAACATTTAATCATTCAATCTGACCTTTTAATTCATCAAAGGCGAGTCTTCCCTGCACTGCCTTTCTATTCAGAGAACTCCCTTGTTCTGCCATAAACAAATCCATTCAAAGTAGACCATCTGCAGCTTCATCGTCCACTCTTGCAACAACACAAACATCTGCAGTACCATGTTCACAGCATCACATCCTCATTATCTTCTAACTCAAATATCTGTTCCTTGGTGAGCTCCACCACGACAATTCGTTCATTAACTCAAGTCTCTCGACACCAATATCATTATTTCTGGCCACCGCACCTGCAACTTGATGTACTCCATCTCCTTTGTCGGACCATTCGAATCCATCTCGTCATGAACCAATACACACGTTCATCCCCTTCATTCATTCTCTGCTTGCACTTGCAAATGCAAATATCTAACCCCACTGCTAAACAACAACTTCAATTCCTCTGCTGCTTCTCAAAACCTTTTGTAAACATCCACCAGGTTCATTTTCTCTTATCATGAATGAAACAATAACTTCAACTCTCAATTCATAATAAACTATTTTCAGCAATTCTAGTTCAACCTAAACCATTGGGGATGCAACTATGAATTTCACCTCAGCTCCACAACAAAGATATTTCAATAACCCATTACAATCAGCAACAACTCTCACTGGCAGCAGCTCAGCTCCATACTCAGTTGTATCCTCTCCATTATGGCGCAACAACACTCTTCCATCTGTGGTTCCTTATTCATTCAGCATCACTGCATCATACCAGCTCATTCTTCCATTTTAAGCTTCAGTTCCACAACCAACTCCAAATCTGAATATTTTCCTGCAACCTGAGCTACATCCACCACCTGCAACTCAGCTCCAACCATCTCACCAGCACTCCACGACTCTTGTTCACGGCAAATTGACAACAACATCAACTTCAATTCCCACTCAGAACCAAACATCCAACCATCTCCTGCTGCCCATATCAGGTTCAATTACAGCCGCAACAACATGTCTTTCTCGATCTCGACTCAGTTCCAAGTTCCACCTGACCATCACCACCACATTCATCTAATCAGTTTCTAGTAGCCTCAGATTATCCCCAATTTCATCGTTCTTCACTGATTCTTCCATTGAAGCTTTGTTGGAATTTTAACTACCCGTGTTCATTGCCATAATCGATCCAAACTCGTATTCGAGTTCAACCCATCTTCTCCACCGAGTTCATCGAGAAACCCATTCTTCAATTCGTGCTTCTAACTATCGAGTTTCGACTACATATGTAGATCCCATTTTTGTTCTTCTCTCTCATTCACAAACCCATATTTTAACCCTAATTATAATTTCTTCTTAACATTAGAATTCAAAACCTCTCTATTTCCCTGAGATACTTTCTTGATAGCGCCATCAATTTCGATCCAGATGCTCACCACTGCCTCCATCTCGAGCCAATGACTCGCAGCCTCGCCATTTTCTCTCTCTGAATTTCAGAATAATGATTGGGAAATAATGCATACTGATAAGTACTACTGACACCCGTTAAAATGGATAAGGGTTAACCATCTCAAACATGGCTTATCGGTTTGCGAGCAAGCTGACCTTAATTCTTTGTTCACATGAGTTCCAGGGAGCGACAGTTTAATTTGAACTTCTTCTCGCGTGCCTTAGTCTCGGTCTCCAAGTATCACTTCGCTAGTGAATTGATCTTTTTGCCCTTTCTGTTCCAAATGGACTTTTTTTCTTCTTTTATCGCTCCGAATGACTCCAAAGTACCTAAATAACTCAAAAGCACACATACGATACATAATTTACAAGAAAAGTAGCAAAGAACGCATAAACAATAGATAAATATTAAGGTGTTTACACACCTATCAATTCACTAACAGTATATGGTGCTCTCGTAGTGAAATCTTAAACCAACTTACCTATACGCCTCCAAAAATCAATCCCGATGATCCATCATAGTATAATATTCAAGTAAAAGCAATTATTGTTGGAAGGAAACAAGTACAAACCGATCCAAAATTGTTGAGCAATTGGTTTGGATGTACAAAGATCATCTGGTATACTATTATACTACTCAAGTGGCCGGGTAGTGCCTTTTGGCGTTTGTTCATGTGATCAAATTAAATTTCTTGCTTAACCTCCGTCCTGCAAATCGACCCCATCATGCGAAAAACATGGAAGTTTATTAAGCTTCCTTTGTAGAATGACATTAATATGGACTCTGCGGTGCCGGAAAATCGCTTTTAGTGAGCCTTGGCTTTATCCTCCGTTAGATTCAACCAAAAAAAGGATGTCAATTACATTTGGTAGAGGTACATGATTAAGTGCACACGACTTCGATAGAAGTTACCGGTTTTTGCCACATGAGGTGATGGTAGCCTAACCATGCAACAACAAGGAACTGTGAGAAGATATATTTTGTGAGTTTATTTTACTAATTTGAAGTTCAAAGTACCTTAGGAACCCTAATTTTAGCTTCCAAATTTCAATGTCATTCTATCGGTTATTATGAATTCTATTAAAAACTATTAGGTTTTAGTTTATGAAGATTGTTAGAGCATGGCTCAGTTGAACCTAGCGTTGGTATGTCAAGTTTGGTTGTCATATTTTAGTGACACTAGTACGTAGAAATGACCTTTAGCCACGCCAAATATAAATTTC
>JAJJWW010001631.1:0-33274 GCA_023531295.1 Papaver armeniacum | reverse complement strand
GTGTAAGTGATATCGACTTACATATTATTGGTACACATATTCTTATGTACATCATATGAAAATCTGTTTAACTCGTTCACCTGATCGGTATGCATATTTTTATGCAAACCATTCTTGAACCGTGGTTACGGAACCGAGTTTGTTTCCAAACTGGTAAGCAAACTAAAATAGTTATGTGTTACTGAACTCGGCAGTGTTTTCAAACCTACACAAACCGATTTAGTTTTGTGAACTCCGGAACCGGTGACAGTCTATTTAGTTCTGTGAACTCCGGAACCGGCACTACACCAAATCAGACATTTTGTGATACAAATATGTGTGACTTCTTATTTAATGTCACACATATAAGTGTAATAAATATGGTGTTATTCTTTTGTTACACAATGGTGGTCACACTAATAAGTGTGACTTTAATTAATTTAAGTCACACTAAAAAGTATGTCAAATCTCTTACATATATTAGTGTAACAAATCTGGTGGTAATCAACAAAAGTAAATTATTTTTATTCAACAACTCAGATTGTTTCCAAAATCTATTTTTCCCATGCCCATTGTGGAACCAGAAAAGAAACATTTGTTTTCTAAATCTTTATTTACATGCAAGTAGAAAAGAAACTATTATATTGCATTTAAACTGTGTACAGGTTACAAATGTGTATGCAAGTTTCCAAAATTGAAAATCAATGAAAAAGGTGAAGATTGAGCACCATAATTTACAACAAGCACACCATATCAGTAATATGGTGACCATTATTTTGCTACAATAACCTGACTATGAATATCTAATAATGAACTAGTCCATCAATGATGTATACTTGGACATATGAATATATTCTTGCCTTGTTTCCATTTACGGCTTAGCAAAGTAGATCAATCATATCTCCGTATACGATTAGGACGTGCATCAGTAGCGGCTCTGTAGATGCAGGTACTAATGAAGGTCTTCCTGCACATTGCTTACAAGTATAAGAACGCATAAATTATACGAGTCTAAACCTGGAACAAAACCCGATCAATGCTACATCAGATGATAATTTAGTGTTTTTTTTTTTTTTGCAAGGAAAACCAACCTGGGGCTGAGGTGAATCTGTTGCAACTAAAGTTGATGTTGTACCACCATGTAGTAGCTCCATAACTTTACTATAACTTAAAAACAGTTGTAGTTGCCATGCTTGGTAAATCATATGGCTCTTTGAGTTCCATTTGTTTGGCACCACCCTTGAATCATATGCCTCCAACAAGACGTCAATGGATACTCATAAACTCTAATCGAACAACCACCTTTGAGATCATTTGTAAAACCAACACCAATATTCAGTTCAGATAACTTATACAAATTTAAGAAGGTATAACTGAACATTATCTACGAATATTTTGAAGATGCTTACCATGAACATTTCAGGTCGCGACCTAGCCGTTTGGTTTTAAGTGGAAAATCCTAGTGTTGAAAAAAATTCAACTCAAAACCTCTTGTCATGTAAACACAGAGAGCAACAACAACCATGTTTGGGAAAATAAATTGCAAACAACATAACATTCTTAAAATTGAGCATAACCAATATTGAAGGCCTGCATCATTCTGGTGCTTTCTAAGTTTCTCACTTTTCATCTTTGATTGAAAATTATAGACCTACAAAGGTAATGAAGTGCATAAGATATTTTACCTCTTCAAGTTTTCTTCTCATTTGCTCATGTTCCCATCGGTTTCCTCTTATTGGTCCCTCTGTAGTTAGACGAAACTCCCCTTAATCCCCTTCTAGTTATATAAGATTTAATTCCCATTTACCTGCAACAAAATTAACTTTATTTTACTATGGAGTGTAATTTACCTTGTTCAACAGAAGTAAACAACAAATTCTTTTGCATTTTAATTGATTTTACTAACTTTCCTTGTTGACATACTACTCTTTAATACGTTGAAATCATTGGGCCAAATATGAAACATTAACAGTTTCAGTCTTGGAAAATCTACCGCATGATTCTCTAGATTACAATCACGTATCGACAATTAGAGTTTGTTATGTTTGATGGGTAATGAAGATTAAAACATGTTGATTACCGATATGAAATTTGAATTTTGATCGAGAATAAGGATTGAGAGATGGACCGAATTGCAGAGATTAACTGCGTACTATTTTACAAAAAAAAAAATGTTGAAATATTTTCTAATTTTTTGATTCAAAATGAAGATAATGATAATATTATTTTTACAAATCCAAGATCGGATTATGAACCAAAGAATAAATTGAAATCGAAAAAATTAGGTTTTCTTGAACTGTAATTTTTTTTTTCTAAAATCCATTCTGAAATCTAAAAAGCAAGAGTTGTAATCAATTAAAATGATAAGAATAGATTAAACTTATCTTTCTGATCGCTTTCAATGATGAAATCTTCAAAATAGTTAGTTGATATTGATTCTCCAAAACTTTTCCCTTCCATTTAGAATTTATCTTCAAGAACATATGGTAGATTTAGGTTTTACAAATCGACACAAATTAAATAGAGTTGGAACGAATGTTTTTGATGCTGAGACTTAGAGCATCTCCAATGGGAACATGATGTGCTTCCTATGTGGCTAATCACTGAAGACATCCTTAGAACTAAAATCCCATAATTTTAGAAAGTTAAAATTATCCATCCCCAATGGATTAACCTTGAATTTAACTTATAATCCACTTGTAATACTATTATTGGCCTTGGTGAATCACATACTTTTTGGCTTTGACAAAACCAAATCGTTGATTGGTTAATAATTGATGACATGGCTTTCTCACGTCCTTAACAAGATCTTCTAAAACCAGAGGATCTCTCTGAGGGTGTATTCCTAACCGCTAGCCATGTCATCTCTACATTCGTTTACAACTTCCCGTTGGAGAGAATTTTTTAACCAAAAAGTCTAAAATCCTATGTGGCCTAAGAAATAGAGATGTCAACAACGTCCCATTGGAGATGCTCTTAGGTTTGGAGATTGATCTCTCACCATTTAGGTTACGGGGCTAACGATTTCTTCTAGGTAGAGAAAAGAAAACTGATAGAGGGCGAGTGGGTGAAGCAGTTGAGACGTGGTATTTATTTATTTTTTTAAAATTAATATTAAAAAAAATTAAAAAAAATGAAAATCGTTGTCACACTAAAAAGTGTAACAAAATTGTAGTTGCAGGAAATCCTGCACTACACCCCTCACTCGAATTTGCTTAATCAATCCATTTGAAGATGAATAATAATGTGTTTTATTAATTTTTACTTGAAAGATTTACAAAGTAATGTAGAACAGAGCTAAAGAAATTACAATTCCTCTTAATTTTCTCTCTCCTAATGACTTGCTTAACAATTCAAAAAGACCTCTCCCACAACAGACTTACTCGATCCTTTATATAGGGTATTACATAGTGGATGACAGCTAAGCTGTCCTTTATTTTCGGAATCGACTCGCGAATCCTCGCGAATGTGTAACTGTTTGTCCTCGTGACACTCCTAAATCTCGCCAAGTTTTCACACTTTCCTCATGTTCTGATAGTCGTCATCTATTACGTCATTTATTTACCTCCATGCGACTCCTTCGCGACGCAGTCGTTTATTAATCTCGCGAAGTATTGGAGTTGCGATATTCGATCCTACATCTTGCCTCTTCTCATGTATTCTCTCGCGAAGAAGAGAATGTCATGAGAACAATATTTTAGAATGCCGCAACCGTCATCTTTACCTCGCCATTATTCATTTTTGCTCGTTTTATTCATGTACGGAATTTATTAAGGTGTTTCTTCTTCCATTCTTTTCCTTGACACGTCTCTTTCAACTACTTATTCTTAACCATTCACGTCCCATCTCGCATTAAATGCGTTTATATTCCCAAAGATTCTTTCTCTCTATAAATAGTTTCCCCACTCCTTTCTCCTTCTTTTTTACTTTCCTTCTGCAAATTTTCTTTAATTCTCTCTCTCCTTCCGCAATTTGCGTTTCTGCTACCATAATTCTTCTTCTTCTTTCTCATTCTTTTGATCTCGCAATCATCCATTCCCATATTTAGCAATGGCTTCACTTGGTCGTTCATACACTCCTTTTATTGATGTTCAAAAGAAGTTACAGAAAAGGGTTTCACTTTATCAACTATTCCCGATCATGGATCTTCATCTATTCTTTTCGCAAAATTGTTTTCGATCATCAATGTGATGATCATAAAATCATAATCTCACCGGGTCAACTTCTCGCAGGACTCCCATTCCTTTGTACAATCCCGAGTTGCCATTATTCTATGAAATTCTTGCTCATGAGAAATTCTCATGAGCCGTCTATCAATTGAGTGGCGACCGCATCCGTTTAATGCTTGAATTCGCCCATCGTGGAGCGCTGGTAAAGGATCTTTATATCCTGATAATGTTAGGGATCCTAGGTTTGTAGATTTACAAATAGTTACTGAGAAGTATACTGTGGACAATTTCTTTGCAAATTACTCTGTTATAAATATGAGAAATGATAAGTCTCATTTGAGGTGCTCGTCCGAAAAAAAGAATGATAACGTTGATGCCGACAAACCGCTTATGCAAGATATTGATTGGCATTCGGGCAACAATAGTACTCCCCGTCATTCCAAAGATGAGAAATGGTGGGTTGTTCCTTTACTTTTGAGTGGACCTTACATCGCAGGTTCATATATTCTCCCCTGCACACCTCGCGAACTATCATCCTTGGGAGTTTAAGTGGCCTGAGGAATCAAATGAGGTATATTTTTTTTCAATTTTGCTTTGTGACATCTTCTTCCTCTTTTATCTATTAACCTTCAAAAATTTTAGATCGCCAGAATGAGGAAGAAATATAAAGAAAATCCAAAGCCAAGTACCCCTGGTGATACTTCGATCGCTACGAATGAAGTAAGAAACATTTTCTTTTGTTATTTTAAACAATATTGTTGCCTCTGCTTTCTTATCTTCATGCGTATGCGAAGGTTGAAGTTGAAGAGGCAAGTCAAAGGCTAAAGGCAAGGATAAAGCTACTTTGCACAAGGACAAGTCTTACGCTCCGTTTTCTAAAAACGGAAAACCCATCTCTCTTCTCATTGTAGTTCTCAAACAAAGCGAGAATTCGACGAGAATGAAAATGAGGTTGGTACTTCTTCCGCGAAGGAGAATCACTCAACCACCTCTGCTATGGCGCAATTGTCTAACATCTTCTCCGATTCCATGCAAGGATTGGGAGACGAGCATTTAATCAAGCTACTTGCGAAGCTCTCGCTAAGATTTGCGATGCCCACTTCTTTGGAGGATAATGAGTCATTTCGCGGGTTTCCAACAAAGGATTTCTAGCTTCTTAAACGCTCTTAATGCTTTGGTATGTTTGTAACCTTTTATTTCTTTGTGACTTCAATTATAAACTCTATCTTAATCATTTCCATATTTTTCTTTGTACTCGGGAGAGCTTCTTTGTTGTCGCCTCGACCTTGAGAAAAGACATAGCAATCTTGAAAAGAGAAATTTGCAACTTAAAGATAAGATCCGAGAACTAGAGAGTGAAACTCGACATCTCGCAAGAAGGATGAGCGAATTAAACAACTGGAAGCTGAGCTTACTTCTCAACGAATAGAGTATCTACTCTTGAAAGCGCAAATCGACAACTTTATGGTATAGAATCTTTACTCCTCAAATCCTTTTTATTTTATCATTTACTTTTCTTTGCCTCGACTTACTATTTTATGAGACATATATAATCTCTCTGAAGAATCCATTCTTCTCCATTCATTTCCCGAGCCCATGGATGATGATGTCCTTCTTACTCATCTCAATGAATCTCTAAGTAGTTCTTCAAATAAGACTAACCTTCTTTCATTAAAGGATCTTCAATCCAAATATCATCTCTTAGAGATCGAGCATAGGGCTAGTTTAAGTTTAGCTTGGTATCAATTTAAAAGCGAATGTACCTTGATTCCTTTGAAGAAAGCCAAAACCTTAGGAAGAAAGTTTGGTAAAATATTAATTAAAGTTGAAGGATTAAAAAAGCAATCAAAATGTGTTTGGTAAAATTTCAAAACCATTATTGTTGTAACAAATGACAAAATGAACATATCACTTCATGGTAGTTTTTATTCAAATTTATTGGGGTTTAAACACAATTAATTTTTTTTACTATATAATATTAATGTTCATACTAATTACCACTATCATTATGATTGTTAAGAATTTATTTTAGATAACAATTAAATAATTATTTAATATTTGTTTTTATTTTTACTACAAATTAAGTAATTATTCAAGCAAAAATGAAACTAAAATTAAGTAATTATTTAATATTTGTTTTTTTCTTTTTTAAATAAATGGTATATAAAATAGTTCGAAATAAAAAAATAATAATATTTAAAGAATGCAATATAAATAGTAAAAAATTGATTGTATATAAATTTAAGGGTAACTTTTGGTCATTTATAAAATAAAGTAGATAAAAAAGATAAATCACCACAGCTTATGCTTTTGTAGCTTTTAAAAGCTCCTCCTCCCGACTTTTAAAAATTGAGGAATTTTGGAAGTCTTTTGATAAAAAGCACTTTAGTTTTTTTACCAAACACCAACTTCAAAATTTATTGACATATATAGGTTTTAAAAGTGCTTTTGAAAAAAAAATAAGCATTACCAAACTCAGCCTAAGTTTAGCTAATCAATTTAAACGAATGTACCTTGATTCCAAGAAGAAAGCCAAAACCTTAAGGAAGAAAGTTAGTGATCTCATAGATGAGAAAGATCGCATTACTAACCCGAGGTTCCACAGTTCATTAGCAAAATTTCAAAAATCTCTCCTTGATGTGCAAGTTGAGCGAGATGAACTCCTTCGTCAAAATACCATACTTAGCGGCGAGAAGACCAAATTTGTTCACTTTTTTTGTCATAAATAATGATGATGAGTTTGCAATAGAAGGTTCTAGATAATGCTAGAAATAACTTAGGTGTCGATGTTAGTCTTGAATCACTACCTTAATCAAGGATATGATCTTTGAAAGAGAAGGTTGTTTGTTATACTTCTTTACTTTTCTGTTCTTTTTCTTTTTATACTATTATCATTAATTCATTTTCTCATGTTTTGATAAAAGAGATTTGCATAAGGATTGGAGAGCTTGAAACCGAAAAAGAACGACTTCGCAAATGGATCTTTCTCTTCATTCTAAATCAAAAGAATTCCAAACTACAATTTTAATAATGATGCTGTTCGTTTCGAATCAAGCTATGGAAATAGTTTGTAACGACCACAACATTCCTCTTCATTCATATCCTTTCTTCACAAGAAGTTCCCGAGAACTTGCCCGTCTCGGATGTCTCACGATAGTGAAGCTAATGAAGAAGAAGAATCAAGCGACGAGAGTGATGGAACCAAAGAATCGATCAAGAAGAAGAACCAAAAGAAATAACTTCTTTTTCTTCTTTCATTTCTTGTAGTATCTCGTATACATATATCTTTGTTAATCTTCCATTTCTGTAACTCCTTATTATAAATTTCTTTGATTATTGAATGTGAATTTCAACTTTTGCTTCCTTTGTTCAGATATATCAATCAAACAACCCTTCCTTGTAATTATAACTTCACACTTGCCTCTGTCTATAAGATATAATCTACTTTGCGAGTTACATAAGATATAATCAACTTTGTGAATTAATCATTCTCGCGAGATATAAATATATATATATATATTTTTATTTTTATTTTTTGTTGGAAACTTTGCACTTTATCATTGCGACAAGATCGCAAGATATCTTCATGGATTAAGAAATCTATTAATCTTGCCTTATCATTATTTGTGTGGTCTTATTTTGCCTTCCTAAGTAAAGGTCTTATTTTGCCACCCCTCATTGCGACAAGATCGCAGGCCGTCTTTACATTTTCATGTAATGACCCATTGACCTTGTCTTATCATTTTTAAGTATTTTTGCCTCTCGGGACATTATATTTGCGACAATATGACAGGTTTAAATGTTCTTGCGACCATAAAATCCCGTGACATTGTCGTCTTTGCGACGAAATCGCAGGACGTTCTTACACTTTCATGTAAAAACCCATTGATCTCGTCTTACCCTCACGTTAGTATTATTGCCTCTGCAGGATCATTGCACAAATATGACAAGCCTAAATTCTCTTGCGAAAATAAAGCCTCATGACATTTGCGTCTTTTGACACTTATCAGCTCCCTAATGGAGGTGCCGCCCTTATCTTCTCCTGGTTGCCCCTTCAAGGAGGCGTACATCGGCCATACAAGACTAGCTCCTCCCATCCAGGTCTTAACGACAAGCGGTTGTTTTCGCAGCCTCTTATCCATTATACCTATAGGGCTTATGGTTACGAGACTTGCACCCTAAGTGGAGTTTTCTTCGGGCCGAGTGCGATGTGCCAAGACTTGTCAAGAGTGGTAAGGAAGTTCCATGCTCCCCCGCACTCTTGACTCAGGTGTACCTCGGCGCCTTGGTCATACACTGACTCCTTGGAAGAGACCCTCGGGCGTCCAACCATGGTATAACCTTATATATATAGTTGGAAATCCAAGGTATCTCCCCAGGATAGGCTTTCATGGGCCCCAAATTTCCATGACTCGGGTTCCGGGAGTGGTGTAACCTTTTCCACGAGCCATGTCAAGAGATACCCCCTTATATGACGTACTTTAGGTCTTACATTTGCCTCTTCACGAAATATCATTCGCGAACTAGGGTGTACGCCATAAAGGTTCGTCCCATTCACTCACTCATTCATTTTATCAATTTATTCGATCATTCATTTTTGACTTTTGTTAATTTGTCTCGAAGCTATCGCACGATCTCATTTCAATTATTCAATAGATTTTTATACATTCTTTACGGCGATATTTTCGCACAACTTTTCTGCAACCATCACCT
The DNA here is from genome assembly GCA_023531295.1 of Papaver armeniacum. Taxonomy (NCBI): domain Eukaryota; kingdom Viridiplantae; phylum Streptophyta; class Magnoliopsida; order Ranunculales; family Papaveraceae; genus Papaver; species Papaver armeniacum. The sequence continues at coordinate 24,413 of JAJJWW010001631.1, read as the reverse complement.
CTGCTTCTTGTCCTTATCATGCTTTCATCACTAAATTGGTATCTTTTCTCGCAACTATTCATTTTTTACACCTTTTACTCCTACTTCCTTCTGCCTCCGCGTCAGTCAAATTTTTCAATGTCTCCTTTTCATCATGATATTCAATTGTTTTCATGCATTCACTTCGCAACATCTCTTCTTCCTTTATTTCTATGGTATCTACCATTAGCCTCTCTTTTCTTTGCTCATCCTTTACATTCTTCCTCCAACCTTTCCTTTTGCCATTCTATCTTCGCAGCTCTCTACATCGACCTCATAACATTTTTCCCTTCCTTCCAATCTCCTTTTATAATTCCGACACCGCTAGGATGTGGAAACTTTATACATTGATGGTATGTCGATGCTACCCCGCAAATTTCATGCAACCATGGTCTTCCAATCAAAGCATTGTAGGGAGATTCCACATCCACCACGCAGAACAAAATATCAGTTGATAACCCCTGCAAGGGTATCCTCATGTGCACTTCTCATTTGGGCTTGTTTGCGGTACCATTAAAACCATATATTTTGTATGTTGAAGGGATCAAATCTTCATCTTTTCCTCCCATAGTTTTGTAAGTATGGTAGAAAAGAATGTTGACCGAACTGCGCGTATCAATTAATATTCTATTGATTGCCCAACAATTTTCCGCTTCATCATCTTCGCCATCAATAGGTTTTGGATTAATTTCCCGACTTCACAACCAATGGGCTATCATGTATTTCTCTTCCTTTGGGTACTTCTTGGTAGAAAGAAATAATCTGCAGTTGCCACTCTTTTAACCTGCGATGTCTTCGCAACATTCATCACTTCTTTATCATCAACATCCCTCGCAAAAACTCTACTAAGTAAATAGTCATGAAAATATTCGATTGTGCGGTATGAATGTACAATGGAATTGCAAAACAAATTTTTAGCCTTTGCCCCAACTTCTATAACAAATGTTTCTTTTCCCTTTGCTAGGTGGTGGTGGTAAATGTTGAACTTTCTCTTCTTCTTTTAAAAAGTGATTCAACTTTCCTTGATCAATCATTCTTAGGATAATTCTCTTGATGTTTCTCGAAGTCATTCGTTAGGTGCCCATGAAAGCGGTGGTAAGAACGTAACTCGTGACTTCTATCTCCGGGTGGTGGTTCACTTCCCATGTTCCATGGTGCAGGTATGTTTTCCATCAAAAGTATTGCTTCCCATATTTTTTCCACAATCGGGCATTCAATGGCGGCATTTTAATTTCCTCCCACACTACTCGTGACTTCGCCGTCCTCTATGATAATTCTCGCTCGGCCTCCATAAGTCTCTTACGAATTATGCCTTTGACCTCCATAGGTTTCTTGCGGTTGATCAAGCCTTTGAATTTTATTATTTCCGCCACGGTTGTAGAAATTTCTTTCTCTTTCAAATTCTTCCCCGATCGCGACTTCCCATAGCTACCAATTTTGGTCATTTTATCATCTACCACTCTCTCTTGTTGCCCATGCGAGGTGCTCGCACTGTTTGTATTAATCTGGGTAACAGACTTGCATTCGCAGCACTTGAACTTGTATTTGCAACTGGGTACGATTCTACTTCATTTTGCCTTTCCTCCAAAGCAATATATTCCTCTTGTAATTCTCTCAATTCGGTCATCGTGATCGTATTCTTGACTCTGAAAACTTGAACATATAATAAGTTGGTTGCGAACATAGCATTTATGAATGATAGTATGAGATATCTTTCATCAACCCGTCCCGCCATTTCGCTACACATTGTCTTCCATCTTACTGTCAGATGTCTCAAGCTCTCGCCAACTCTTTGTTTTAGCCCAAATACATCTTCAATGCCAGGTCGCGAAGAGTTGTTGCTTATATACGCCCCCAAGAATATAGCCTGTAAATGATTGAATGATGTGATTGTATTCCTTGGTAAACCCTCAAACCATTTCAACGCTTCTCCGTTAAACTCGACGCAAAGTATTTGCACAATATAGCATCATGGTTTTCCCACTGTAGCATACATCTCACGTAAGCCTTGATGTGTTGTACTGCACAAGTTGACCCATCAAAAATGCTAGTTAGCGCTGGTAAGTTGCATTTTGGGGGTATTCCTCCTAACTGCACCTCTAATGTAAAGGGATTTTTCGCAGCTTCTGCGATAGCTTCATCTAACTGTCTTCTCCCTCCTTCTCTTCTGCTGTTCAATATTCCTCTCATCTCTGCCAATTCTCGCAGAATTTGTTCATTTGCCTCGAAATTTGAATTTATCGGTCTCTTTAATTCTGCTTCCCTCCTTCTTCGTTCGTGTCTACTTTTTTGTATTCTTTCATATTCTTCGTTAATATCTCCATTGTTGCGATTTCGCTCGCGCCTCCTCTCTCAATTGTCATGATTATTCTGCCGAATCGCCTCTTCCAATTCCCGATTTTCCATTTCTGTTCTCAATCTTTCTCTCTCGCGGGTTAGACATGCTTGCTCGGTATAATGCTTTTCAATGTCATCTTCAATTTCCTTTTGTTTCCTTTGTGTTTCTCTCCCATGTAGGGTTCTTCTTCCTTCTTCATGATTTTCTTCATTAATTGGGTTATTCTGGCCTCGAGGCTGCCTATCTTCTTGATTTCCATCATCGTGATTATTCACCAAAATATAACGATTTTCTATTAATTCTCTCTCTTCGCGACCTCCTTCACCAAGATTTAACTCTCTTTCCAAATTTTCTTCATTAACGTTTTCTGCAGGTAATGTTCTTCTCCCATTTTCTCTACTCGATCCCCGATCTCGATCTTTACTACTTCTTGATCTTCTATTTTGTAGCCTCCTATTTTCCATCCTCAATTCGTGGTTTTGCCTTGTTAGATTCGCGCGTTCTTCGCTTCTAACCGCCTTTCTTCGTGTATTGCCTGTCTCAGCGCTTCTAATGCCGCAATTTCTTCATTTCCACGAATTGTTTCTCCCATCTCTTCTCGATTTCTCTCTTCCTGTCCACTATTCATCAATTGTTGCACTTCTTCTCTTTCTTCCATAGAATCTGATCTCCATGTATGCACGCTCACCCTATCATAATTGATTACTCTGTTTAGTCTTTGGTTGAATTGGTGGTTAAGTTGATGGTTGAATTGGTGGTTGAATTGGACCTTCTTCTCCATTTCTTGCATCTATCCTTGATGGTTCACCTACTTCATTTCTTCTTTCTCCCACTAATCTTCCACTTCTCCTTATGATCGTTGGTTGTTCGATGCATTCTTTCTCCTAGCCATTTCTCAATTTTAGTAATTTGTTAAAAATTATTCAAGATTTCTTTCTTGTTACCCCTAATTCTTCCAATTCACAAGGTTGATCTTTTCAATCCCTGTTTCTAGCGCATATGTAGTTGCAGGAAATCCTGCACTACACCCCTCACTCGAATTTGCTTAATCAATCCATTTGAAGATGAATAATAATGTGTTTTATTAATTGTTACTTGAAAGATTTACAAAGTAATGTAGAACAGAGCTAAAGAAATTACAATTCCTCTTAATTTTCTCTCTCCTAATGACTTGCTTAACAATTCAAAAGACCTCTCCCATAACAGACTTACTCGATCCTTTATATAGGGTATTACATAGTGGATGACAAACTAAGCCATGTCCTTTATTTTCGAATCGACTCGCGAATCCTCGCGAATGTGTAATCTGTTTGTCCTCGTGACACTCCTAAATCTCGCCAAGTTTTCACACTTTCCTCATGTTCTCGACTTGTCGTCATCTATTACGTCATTTATTTACCTCCATGCGACTCATTCGCGACGCAGTCGTTTATTAATCTCGCGAAGTATTGGAGTTGCGATATTCTGATCCTACAAAAATAAAACTGAAATAAAAATACAAGTAATATGGAATTAATGTAACACTTTTTAAGGTTGTTACACCTAAAAGTGTGACAAGTTTTGTTACACGTATAAGTGTGATACTGCTGTGTTACAAATTTCTCATTTTGGTGTAGTGCGGTGACAGTCTTGAGGTTTCCAAACCAATACGCAAACCTAAAAAGTTTTGTGAACTCCGGAACTTGGTTTGGTTAAATGTTTACAAACCGGTACACGTACTGTGGCAGAACCGACTCACGAACTACTATGTATTTATACTTTGTGCATTTACTAACCATGTCGATTATTTTGCAAAAGTGGTTGAGCATTGGGAACACTTATGGATATTTGGTTTTGAGTGCTTCGTCACCATTATCATCATAATTGCAGGTTCCAATAGGGATTGAGTTTTGTTTAAAAGGTAGAACGATTGATTTTTTCCGATAAAAGTTGAGTTTCTCACGAAGACTCGTATAACAAAAGAATGGAGCGTTTAAATTTGTTCATCACTAATAGAACTAAAAGTTACAAGAGCGCTGTGTGTAACTGGGTGTAATTTTCCATCTTACGCGAACAACTGAGACCGTAGAGAGCAAATCTTGACCGCTATAACTTATCCAAGCTCTGTTTTGTATTCTGGATTTTGTGGATTTTAATGTTTCCCTTATTGACTTGTCTAGTATTTTATAGAAAATCCAAGTTAACCACTAATTTTTTTGGTTATCAATATGAATTGTGAATTATAATAGATTGGTTGGAACCTTAGTTACAAGCTGGGCTCCAACATCTTTATGAATGACAAACCCAATTTAATGAAATAAGTAATTGCCTATTATAGTCATGACACGAAGTGCAATTTCTTAGTCTCTTCATAAAAGCTACCATATCTCCTCCAAGATCTCCAGGGGTGGAGAAGGTTAAAGATCAGAAACCATAACCCGCATCCCTACACTTATACAAGTATTCGGTGAACTTGCGGGAGACATCAGAAGAAATAGCATGGCCAGGTTGGTAGGTGCGAATGCCGACACCTATAAAGTGCGAAATGCCAGTGACATCAAAACATGTATGTTGCCCATTATCCCAGTTGTAAAATAGGATATATGCAGGTCTGAAAATCAGCTCCATTGTTACCTCTTTCCTCGCCATCACACAAGTTATGAAGCTAATATCTATCAACGTGTCACGTACCATTTCATGGAGAAATATAGGGACTATATCATTAGCGCAATATAGAGCGTGGTCATCCAAAACATCCATTTTTCTATTGCAACTTGGACTAAAACTACCTTCCTCAAACAATGGAATACCTAATCAATAGCAAAGGACCGAAGTGAACTGCGACGACCCGATATTTTGGTTAAGCCCGCTACTAGGAATGGCTATGAGGGAACCCTGCATATATTTTGTTTTGTTTACATTGCCACAAAATAGAGTCACGTGGTGTCATGTGGAATTTCATATGTATTGCCTTCTTAACAATTGCGAAAGTATGGGATTGTCAAAAAGTTATGCTGTTTTTACTAAAAAAATTTCAGCGGCCAAAAAATTATGCTGTTTTTTCTAAAATAATCGCCGCGGCCTTCAGCCGCCTTTGACAACCCGCAAAATTCTAACCCTACCTTTTATGGGTTCCTCCCTGTATCTCGTAAGTTTAATTGGAAAGGAAAGAGGGGAGAGGGGAGACTTTTACCGGTGATTAGCCCTTAAGGGCTAGTTTGCAAATTTGGACTTCTTATTTCGTGTGGGATAAATGAAAGCCCAACCCAAATCAACTACGCCCGCCTACTGATTTACAAACTACGTCAAACGAAAACCCTAACCCTAACTGGGAGGTTATATAAACAAAGGTTGTCCACAATCTCAGAAGCATAACGAAATACTTGAACACGGCGTCTTCGTCTGTTGATTACTTGAATTCCTCTATTCTCGATCGATCTAGTTTCAATTTTCGATTTATTTTAGTTTCTGTAGTGTAGATTTATATGTTTTGAATTTCTAATTCTTGATTTCGTTTCAATTTTTGAGTTTCTGTAGATTTATATGTTTTGATTTTCTAATCTTGATTTGAGTTTCAATTTTTGAGCTTCTGTAGATTTATGTGTTTTGATTTTCTAAAAAGTGAAACAAAAGAAGACGAAGAAGTTGCAGTGATGATTAAACATCTCGTTAATCTGATTAACAAATGAGGATAACTCTGTTTCCATTCTTAACTAGATTCTGAGCATCTTCTTCTTCTTTACCCTTTTTTTTTTTCTTTTTTTCTCGCGAATGAAACGGAATTTTTTTTAGTTGTCGATTTGATCCAATTATTTTATAATTTTCTGTTGACGATTCTGTAAAATTGCATTTAACTTGGAAGAGCAATTTAGATCGGAGAATACACGAACCCTTACTGTGAATTGTATCATTCTGATCGAGATGTAATTTCGACATTAATAATTGGACCTGTAGATTTCCGAATTTGGTTATAAACAAGCTCACTTGAACAGACAGCACCTCTAAAATATTTAAAATCTGAAATCCTCTTTGATTTTTTATAAATCTTGTGGATGGAATCTGAATTTTTTTTCACACCCTAAGTCGGTTGAAAATCTTTGGGAAAAAATTTAGGCATATTCCTGGAACCGAAGAAACCTAGTAGGTGAATCCATTGTCTAGTAAGTAACCTGGCCTGGAGGACCTTGCAATTTCGAGAGGGAGCCAGGTGCCGGTGTGTGAAATTTAATAGCTAAGATTTGGGACAAGTTTGAAGGGAACTAGTAATCTAATGCATAATATTCATTGTGTAAAGAAATAGTTTTTGCTAAACTGAAATACTACTTTCGGTGGAAGGCTATAAACTACAAAGTAATTCACAAAGTATCCCAGTTGTACTAAGTTGAGCTTCCGGGACATTCTTTCTTCCTCCTTGGTCACAAAGAAAAGAATTTCAAGAACAACTGATTTTACTCGCCATTAAGGTTGCTAATTTCTTATTATGTTAATAAGTAATCAGGTTTGAAAACTCTACTCGTTTCCAGACGGATTTCAACATTGAAACAAAAGAATTTGGGGTAGATTATCTTTGAAGGATCAAAATGCAAGGCATTATAAGGTCGTGCAATGAAATGCTAAAGCATGGACTTCTTCGTCGCCCGTGTGTTACCTCATCTACGGCAAGTTGGCAACATAAAGGACTAGAGAATACAACAGTGGCTGATGTCTTGAAGGGCAAAGGAGAAGAAAAAGATGGATATGTATTTAGTTGCCGCACCAATGACACCGTTTTTGATGCTGTTCAGCTAGTAGGACGACTTCTCTATTTCTGTAGTAGATATAAACCGATTCCGTCGTTTTATAGAGCGTTTGTTTTCATATTTAGTTCTGAATTGAGTGTAAATTGCAGATGACTCGGAACAATATCGGTTCCTTGGTAGTATTAAGGCCAGGGGAACAAAATTTGATAGACGGAATCATTACAGAGCGAGGTAATTTCAATTTTACACTGTCGACAATATTAACATGTCTTGTATTGCATAAGAAAATTTAAACATTTGGTTGAATGGGTGTGTCTAAGCAGATTATCTAAAGAAGATGATTGTTCAAGGAAGACATTCTAAACAAACAAAAGTTGGTGAAATCATGACCCAAGAGGTTAGCTTTTTCCCTGCTGACATTCCGTAATTACTAATCACTAACCTTCATGAACTTTCTATTGCAGAACAAGCTAATCACAGTGAACTCCAATACAAATATTTTGGAAGCAATGCAACTTATGACAGGTAAAGACTTGGTTAACCAAATTGTTTAAGAACAACAGGTTGAATTCATGGATCTGATGATATTAACAGCTTGTTCGTTTCAAGTTTTTCAAATCCCAGGAATTGGATTATAGGGTAATCCAATTCCTAGAATTGGATTCCAAGAAATGGATTCCCTAGTAGAAGAAAATCTGTTTGGTTGGGGTAATTGGATTGCACTGTAATCCAAATCTATAATATTACTTAAATATCCTTGCCTCTAACAGCCAACTAAAATTCAAATTTAAAAGTTTAAGAATTCAAATTTCAAAACAGATATAGTATTCTTCCCAAATGTTACCGGCAACCAAATGCAAAATTTCAAAACAGATTGAAAAAATACCGCCCTGACAAGATCACAACAGACAAACCAAGAGGTGCCAATCATTTTTCCACAAAAAAAAACAACGATGTGCAGGTGTATTAGAGCACAAAAACAATTATCTAACTTACGTGTAAGATCAAGAACTACGAGTTACGACTAAAAAGTAAACATGTATAACAAGAAACGCCCTTTTCGAATACTCTACTTGAGGATTCTATTCTTCACATAGTGAGCCCTCTTACTCTCTTCCATCCCGAAAAACATTTTGGTCTTTGTAGTCAATCAAGTATAATTGAAGCAAGATCTATCACATCATCATCTGTTAGACCATCAATTTTTTGCAACTCCTCAAACAATTGTTTGTTGGTGTCTGATTCTTGGGTCAATGAACTACGAACCACTTCGAAATGATGGAGAGTTCCTGATACAAACTTGCTGAAAGAATTAGCCATCAAACTAAGACCATTTGAATCTCCACTGGATTCACCTGATGCAATATCCAAAGAAGATGATCTAACCCTTTTCCTCCTCCTACCTTTGTCATTAACATTATTGGTTTCGTCCACTGATCCAAAAAAATCGGTTACTTTGTTCTTGTTCGGTTTTCTGTTCTTTTTCCCCGTTCGGCTTTCTTTCTCTCTTTCTTGTTCATCTTCCTTGTCTATCTCTTCCAACTCTTGACTAAAGATGCAGACTCCTTACCATTTGCTCTATCCTCAAAGAAATATTTCAACCAATGCGTCCAAATGAGGAAAAACTTTCCCATACACTCCCTTTATACTTATATGAGACTGCAAAATCAACAAACAACAAAGTATTAAAGTGCAGGGTTTTGAAGACAGTATTCATCCAAATAATGGTGTACAAAATACTTTCGGATAAAAAAAAAATTCAAGGGACTTGACTGAACATACTCGTCATTCAGAGTTTTATGTTATTGGAATGTATCGTTTGGTAGAAATGAGTACATCACTAACTCACCATCTGACTCTTGCTACCAAAAAATAAACGACTACCAAAAAAATTATCTGCTAATTGTATCGAGGTCAGTGATGGCTAAGCTTATGAAACAATGAAACAGATATTCATAGATGAGATTATGAATTATGAAACAGATATTCAATAACTGGTTAGAAAATTACCTTAGCCCATATATCAAATAAACTCTTCTCACAGACAAGCTTATGGTTGACATAATCCCATTCAAAACCACTGCCAGCATTTAGCATTTCGTTGATTGCCATCGAGTGCTTCTTCAAAGTCTTGATTCTTGAATCGATGTTGGTAGTATTTAACCCAGCGGTGGGTAGTTTCTCAGCTAATTTTTGTTCAATGACTTTCAAATAGCCGGATTTGAATCCTGTGTCACTTTTCCACTTGCCATCAAGCGCAAGTTCCGTCAATATATCAACCAATATGTCATCCTCAGCCTGTACCCAATTCCGATGAGGTGCCATTACTTTCCTGTTACGACCATTTACAACATAAAAACATATTACAGCAAAAGAAAAATCCAGATATATGTGATGTCAAATAAATCCTGTGTCAATCAAATTTCCTAAGCACAAACCTTCATCGCATTTAATTTCAGAAGTAGTTTAACATCAAATGGAACAAGGAATGCACAGGATGAGGTTATGAATTATGAAACAATGTATACTTTTCATTTGTGTCAACTAAATCTCATTACTCAACAAAGAAGAAAACATCGTAACATTTAAGTAATCAACCTTGTTCTTGTAACAGTACAATACAAATGGAAGTGACAAAAAAAGTAAACTAATACGGAAAACGATGAAATCATTTTAACTAACTATGCGCCGACGTCTACGCGCAGTCCATCTTTCCCACATTTGATCAGCCAACTCCTTTCTCTGAACATCCCAATAATTCGAGGAATCAACATATTCGATCATTCGACTTTCTTGAGGAGAAACCAAATTAATTGGACCATCTTCATATTCGTCTTCCGGTAAAAATTCATCCATAGGCATTTCTCTCCTAATGAGGTTATGGATCAAACAGCAAGCCATGATAAAACGACAATGTATGTTCACAGGATACCATGAGGGACCCCTAAGTATTGCCCATCTCATTTTCAACAATCCAAAAACCCTTTCAATCACATTTCTAGCCCTACAATGTTTCATATTGAATAGTTCTTCAGCTGTTCTGGGTTCTAGACGATCTCGCCCCCATTCCTTCAAATGATAACGTTGACCTCTAAAAGGAGCAAGAAATCCTCCACTATTTGGATAACCGGCATCGACAAGGTAATAGTAACCTAAACAAGTAATCACGTAAACAACCATCATTATCTAAATAAATAACACGAGAAACTCTCGCTAATCCGCAGATTCAAGTTTCAAACTTACCATGTGGAACTTTTAAGCCATTTTTTTTGTAAATGGCTTCCCTAAGAACACGAATCGGCACTGATCCTTCCCAAATGATACACATATATAACCTCCAAGTCTTGAGAACACACACCTAAGACATTGGTAGCAATTGCGCTCTTCCTTGTACGATACCTAGGCTTGTCTGCAGTAGCAACATGGACACTAATATGTGTTCCATCTAATGCGCCTAGGCAGTTCTAAAGGTAAACAAGGTGGTGTTAATAGTTCATTAGAGATAAGATAAACCAAGCGATAGTATTCATGACAGATAAGGTTAACAAGGTTTTAATAGTTCATTACAGATAATCTCGTACCTTAAAGCAGTTCCATCTCTGGTCAACAGAACTTGTAGCGACTGCTACCGGTTCTTTTAACAACTCTCCTTGAAGCCTAATAACTCCTTTCAACACCGTGTTCACATGTCTACTAATCGTATCTCCTGATCGCTTGAATTGAAAACCTACAACTCTATTCTTATGGTGATGTGCAATTACATATAAAAATATCGCCACCATTTCTTCAACATCACAAAGGCCTACTATTTTCTAGTCCGCTAATGGTGCGCAGACTTATGACAAAGAATTCTAAAAGTGCGTCTATCGAGACGAAGTTGGGATTTACATTTGGTGTCACTTTTGTATACCAAATCTTCCATCACCCACAATCGTACCATAGTTAATTCAAAACGGTCATTGGCTCTCAACACACATCTTTGATGATGCAGGACATATGAATAGAAGTAAATGTAAAATAAAGTTACTGCATCCAACGTTGTTCGGATATTGTCGGTCATCATTTCATGTTTTCTTTTCTTTGACCAGACTAGAGGAGCCATACTGGAAGTGGGTCTGAATTCGAAAAGCATAAGAATAGAATGGTCAAGCATACATGACTATAGAGACACAGATAATAAAACTAAACGTGCTGCCATTTATAACCTACTTGCTACTGTTACAGAAGATTATTCTGCAAATTCTTAAGGACACAGTAATTCATTGAAGTCCCATCATACCACTTGAAAACACTGGATCTCAAAAACAGAAACAGTAAACAATCATACAGCCACAGGGTGACTCAATATATGCCTCAAGTCAAATCTCAAAAGTTTTTCAGGACAAAACAAGCATAATCTAAGTGATAATGGATTGTAAAATCATTCTCATTCAAGTAGCGCAGCACTGTCCTCAATGGAAAAATAAATTTGATAGTTTGAAGCAAAATAGTCTAAAGCAAATATCATGAGAAAAAATTTATGCTAGAACCACACAATGAAAGAAAAATGTGCAAAAACAAACCTCTAATTAGTCTCTGTGTAAGCTAAAGCCAATTGCGAAATGAACCACCACCAAAGATACAGTTTCTTCTTCCTCAACACCACCTGATCAAAACCAAAACAATGAAAGCCAAGTGCATGAGAAAAAAGTCGATTTCATGACATACATAGAAATGTTTATAAAAAAGTTACTCCTGAGAGTTACTCAATTAGCTCATTATTAATGGCTACCACACATGCATACATAGTTGGTTAACACTCCATGAAACCATAAGCTGAATAGTACAAACTAATCTATCGATTAATCAAAATCATAAAAATTTAATAAAAGGACCCAAAATCAATCAATTCATGAACATAATAAAAATCGAATAAAAGAAAAAGATGATGATGAATGATTCCTGATGATAAAAGGAGAAACAAACCTAGATCCCCAAATCCTACTAATATGATTGCAAAATATTGGTTCCCGTCGAAGAAGAAGATGATGATGATGAATGATTAGCGATGTCGATTAATCTGGTTGATCTCCATCACTCTAGGTTTTCTTCCTTCCTCTCATTCTCTCTCTCTCGTTTCGAAACAGATAATGAAAAATGAAAAATGTGAATTTAATTTTGTTGGAAGGCTAATTTTGTCATTTCATATCAATTCCCGTGTTTTTGATCAGGAATCGAATTCTATTCCATCGCTTTGTCGCTGGAATTGAAAACAAGGAATCTGGGGGAATTGGATTCCCTCAGAATCTAATTCTGGTGTTATTTAGACTGTTCGGTTCGCCGGAATTGGGGCCATTCCCTTGGAATCCGATTCCTGGGCGTCCAACAACCCGAAACGAACACGCTGTAAGTGATTATCTCTGTGCACAGAAAATCATATAAGACATGTACCTGTAATCGATGCGAAGATCGTTGGCTTAATATCAATTGTTGATGTAGTTCGGGCTGTGGTTGCACAACAGGATGAAGAGGTTAAGCGTCTAAATGACTTCATCAAAGGGGGCTACTAATGAAATCCAAAAACTCGTTTGTGATCTAAAATTGATCCGTTACTTTCTTTCTTCTTATTGTTGTTATCTTCCAATTAAAAGGTCAGAATCGATATCATAATGCCGAAGCACAAAAATGTACAGTGGAAATACACGCTCAAGCACTAAAACATGTATCTAAAACCGATATTAGTCCATCTTTAAATTTGTTGAATCATATTGGTTTCAGATTTATTGAATTATAATTCTATCTTTTTAAGTTTGTTAAAATTATAATCATAATTTGTTGGATATACTATTATCGGTGCTAACATATTCACGCAACGATTGGTGAATACGATAACCAGAGACGATTCGAAAGGCTTTTTCATTTCCTTGGTTTTCCTACATACGAGTTATGAAATGGTCGGTCGTAAGACCATTTCATATGGGTAAACAGAGTTCTAAATGGTGGGCAGCCACCTAAGCACTAACATTTACAACACCTGCCCTTACACGACCACCATTCAAAAATCTCTCCTTTAACGCTGGTTTCTATTGGCATGGCAAACTATAGAGTTCGTCTTATGAAACTAGAAAATAAAGAAGGAGACACAAAATAGAGGGGAAGAAGAAGGGAGAAATTCTATTCATGTGTATCATAGACAAACATTAGAGCCTCTATTTATAGGGCTAGACACAAGGGCATCCTAGTAATAAACGAGATTCACCCTAGATATTCTTAACATAATTACACGTTTATAACACTCCCCCTGATGACATTGTGTCTATGCTAATTGCCTTGTCAAAACCTTGTCAGAAAACCACAAAGGGACAAAACCTGATCGAAGAGAAAAAAAGTACAATGGTGAGTAACCTTATAACCTAGCTGGACATGCATATGTTGCCTCATTAAAACCTTGACAAGGAAAAACCCAGTGGGACAAAACCTTGACGAAGGAATTAGAGTACAACGTGATTGTCCAGTAAAATACATTTCACTATGATGCTCCCCCTGATAAGTACTTCAGTTAAATCTTGGCTTGCAAATCTTTGAGTCGACACTTCCCAATTTCGATAAATGAATTTCTTGAATCTTTGGAGATAGCAATGCTTTCGTGAGAAATCACTTGATTGATGAAGTCTTCTTTTGTGTTAGTCTTCTAATAGTGGTGCTCTCGAGTCTTCATGTTTCTTTCAATACATTAAGTACTTAAGTCTTGGATTGCTAATTTCTTGGGTAGGATTTGCAGAAATAGTTGATGTAGTTTCTTCAACAAAGTGACAAGATATGAATACCTTATCATACGTGAACAAAAATCGTATTTGTGAGAAGGAAATCCAAATTCTTAGGAGATGATTAAGTTGATTTGGTTTAATCATATGTGGGCATCCACTAAACAACAAAAATTGATACAACTCCCCCTGGATGACCATCATGTTGAATTAAATTGCCTCACTAAAACCTTGCCAATGGGAAAAAATTTGGACGAAGGAAAAAAAGCACAATATCACTATTTTCAAAACAAAGGTTAAATGTCAACGAGATGTTGCCTCGTTAAAACCTTATCAGGAAAACCATATGGGACAAAACCTGAATGAAGGAAAAAAAGTACAACTGTTGACAAAAATATGGATGCTAACCCAACAATATGAGTTTTACAGTAAACATGCATCAAACAAATAACGCTAGTCTATCTCAAAGAAGAGTTTGCAGATTTAAGGAAAAAAAAATGTAATATATCTTTGCTAAAGCGTGGATTTTTGTGTTTTTAAGGACTCCTCAAGAGACCTATATATAAAGCTGATATCATCAACTAATTAATCCGGATTCTTGGTTTTGCACCAAATTTCTAAAAACATATATATATATATAGGATTGTTAAACCTGATATAATCGAGTCAGATGGTCAGCTTAGGAATATAAATTGAATCAGTTAAGATTACAAATTGAATATGTTCCCCAAGCATGTTTCTTGTGTAAATGCAATACGAGTCTTTCAAGACTACCACGCCAAATGCATTATATAGGGTGAATAATGTAATATTGAACCAATCCTGGGTTTGAACATATAACCCTCAATCGCTCTTAAAACGAATCATTTCTCTTAATACGCAATATGACTAACACCAACCTGTAATTTTCAGGTTTGGCACTTTTATGGTGTCAAGTCTATCTAGGATCCTTATATTGCGTCAATCGAGAAACTAAAATAATCCAATCTAATTTGGAACGTATGCCAACCAATCACATATGTCGATATTTCTCTGCAGAGGGTTCACAACCAACATAATTTATTTCAGTAGCTACTATAAATGAATATTCGACAACAAAATTAGCTTAGTACGATCCCACAAAATTTCAAGTGTACGCATATCTTGAAGAATTCAATATGTCACTGGTACCAGTGCCCTTAACGGGCAAATAAAGAGAGATATTGACTCGAAAAATGTTGATCGTGTTTTGGTATACTCTATTGGAGCATTATCTGTAGCATGCACTAAAAAGCTACATACTTGCTAGATGTGACTGGATTATCCTCTTCAAGAGGAAAAAGCTTAATAAAAGCAAAATGAAATATTTTTTGCGCCTATTTGAGATGACAGCCTTTTTTAATTATGACGGGAGAGAAATATAACTTTTAAAGTTAATGAACACCGACTTCTAGTTGTGCATAATCTCCTCCTGATTATGTCCGATTAATTCGAGACATATACTCATAAGAATTTCTGGATTTCAACAACACCAGTTGGCATGTAAAAATGACTTCAAATGCCATGAAAAAAATTGTCCTAAAAGTAAAAATTAAAATTGTAGTCTACTTGACATACAAATTTAACATCAACAATGGATTTTATTGGTAACAACCAAAAACATATAAAATATGCAAATAAAACTCCAAAAGAAATCAATTTTTTCAGAATGAAATTATGGACACTTGATTTATCAAAGGAAATCAATTTCAAGATCAATCTAGTCACTACAAGGACTAATAATGAAATTATGGACACTTTACTAATCAAAGCACCAGAAATTCCAAAGAAACTTCAGTAACAACAGCCAAAGTTTAACAAAAAACAATAGGGATATTCATCACGGAGACATGAAGCAAAATACACTACTGAAAAAACTGGTTCCGATGATTTGGTAACATGAGTAAATGAAACAGCAACTTTAGATCAAAATCGCCTCAATGCTTGTCAGGCGTCCTTCAAATCTTTTAAGACCTTCTTCGGCCATTTTCAACTCTTGTTTCAATACTCTAATCGCCCTTCTAGCATGTTGCGCTCAGCATGCATTGCACCAAGTCCCTCCAGCGGAACTTTACGAATAAGTTCTGAACCTGCATTTGCGTCACCTGCACCTCATGGCTTGGCATGATAACATGAACCTGAAGAGTCTTTGACTGGTTACGAACCTGCATTTGTATCACCCACACATGAAATCTTGGCGCCACCTGAAAATACATCATTACTGATTTCTTGGCATCATCACCTGAACCTGAAGAGTCTTTGATTGGTTACGAACCTGCATTTGTATCACCCACACATGAAATCTTGGCGCCACCTGACACTACAGCATTACTGATGTCTTGGCATCATCACCTGAACCTGAAGAGTCTTTTGACTGGATTAACTTTTACTAATCTTTTCTTGCTGGTCGTAACCGGGAGATTCTTATCAAGAACCTGCCACAAATTGGGATTCACTTTCGTAAAACGACTGTTGACGAATCGGTGGTTGGTTCCGGCTGGCCTGTTAAATTGCTGCAAAGAAAGAACATGTTTAACTTAGATACAAGCAAACAGAAACCTACTACCTAACAAAGTGTCACAGGTTCAAACTGAGATTCAAATTGAGAGAGTTTTTGTAAGGTTAAGGTTTGGTTCAAGAGGAACAAGTCTGTGTAATTCCCTAGGAGGGCAAGTTTTGTATTTCTTCTCTTTGATGCAAAAAAATGGATTGATTGTGTCATGTTCTAAGTGACCGGTCATACAAGGGATATTGTTAGCTCAAGTCTTACTTATAAAAAATAAAAATAAGTCTTAGTCTTCGGCCATTACATAAACTTTATGTAAAGTCAAAAATAAGTAAAAGGGCAAGAAATCACACATAGAAAAATTGGTTTTTAGTTACAATTACCACTCATAGATACTAAACATCATCAACGCGTTAAGACATTAACATTGAAACAGAATATAACTAAAAACATAAATTCTAAAGATGATCATACATTCAAACAAAATACACACAGCAAAGACCATTGTATCAGACATTAACATAGATCCTAACAGTGGTGCTGCTCTCAGTTTCAAAAACAAGTTGTAAACACCTAACTGAACCTTATAATATGCAGGTGGAAGGCAGTATTACAAAAACATACAACATAAAATCAATCAGAATCCAACCAATGTTGTATCACCAGATTTTTCAATCAAAAGATTAATGAATCCAATCAGAATCAATTAACACACAGCAATTATAATCGGAAAATAAAAATAAATCAAATTGATTAACCTTGAGGATTGCTTCCTCTTCAGATGTCCACTTCATTGGTTGTCTCCTTTTCTGTCTAGAGGTTGTGCTGCAAATTAACCAAGTATATTATGGGTTATTGATTCGAATGGAGGAAAACAAAATTCATAAACGAAATTCTTCTACTTGAATATACATATACCATGGTGCAGTGACAAATGACAATGTTGTGTTCTTGGAAACGACAGAGTAAGTTCCATTTTGAAGAAGTACTGCTGAGCTTCAAGGATTTGGGTACAAGGATCTGACGTCTCATCTAACGTGAGATGCAGGGATTAAAAGTTCACCAGTAGGTCTTGATTGACTGAAATATTAACTTCAGTCTCCTCTTCTAATTGACCACTGGAACTGAATTTCTTAACATCTGGAAGCCTGAATTCAACAGATAAATGCAAAAATAATCTTAGTTTCTTCTTCTAGAAACGACCAAATGAGAAACAAATGAAATTAAAAATAAGTAAAAATATGTCTCCATTCTGAACCAGTGGTACAACCCAGTGAGGAGAAACAATTGATAAATAATCAGAGAATGGGAAACTAAGTTTAGATCCGGAGGGATGAATAAAATAAAACCGCAAAAAAGAGTACAACTTACTTTCCGAGAGGGAATACCATCATGTTGGTTAGAGATAAATTGTACACCGAACGCATATGTGAAGGTTCCCGTTTCCATTAGAAACCCCGATTTGTTTCTTATCATTCTGCTACAATCCCGGATCGCGGAGGAGGCAGAAACTGCAAAAAAATGGCGGCTCTCGAGTATTCTCCTCCCTTTGTAATCAACACCCTAACCCTAGCTCAGGCCAAATTTGTGCATTGACAACCAGGGCCAACCCAGTAATAAAAGGTCTTGTGAGCCCAAAACTCTGTTCAGTTCTAAGCTTGGTATATAGAAGAAGAAACTTGTTTTTGAGGCATATTAAAAAATTTTAAGGCATACCCAATGCTTACCCATGCGACATAATGAAGCTTCATCAAGGGAAAGGCAAGGCAAGACTCAAGGATGATGCAAGAATGTAGAATAGGCCAAGAGTTGGTCTATGCATTATTTCAAGGCTGGCCAGAGCTCGAATAATGCAAACAAGCTAGTAAGCAAATTGGCTAAGTGAATCATATGACGCATGAATAACCAGAATGAGCTAAGGAAATGGCCGAGGTGATTGTAGCACAATGATTGTCGTGAATTGTCCTAGGCCATGAAGACTGCAGGACCATGTTGGTCGTGCATTGGATTAAGGCCAAGTTCAGTAAAGCGCAACAATTGTGCAATATGGATCAAGTGATAGTTAGGAGTTGGTTATTGGATTTACAAGTGTGCCTAAGGTGCGAGACAAGATATAGCGGTTATAAAGAAAGTTTATAAGCGTGAGAGAGTGTTCATAACTGCTTGAGAACATGTGTTGGATGTTGGCTCGAGTTTGAAGAGAAACTGAACAAAGAAGAAATTTCGAGTTAAAGGTTTTGTCTAAACTAGCGAGCTATATTTCAAGCAATTGTTATTCATAATCTTGAAAAATTTAGTAAAGAACAATTTATTATAAACTAAGGTTTGAGTCAAGTTAATCATTTGAAATAACCCATTTCAATGATTTTCATAATTGATGTCATTTGGGAATGTTTCAAATCGATTTAGAGAGAAATGTAGAACTACTAAAGATTCGGATACAAGACAGTATTATCAGTTTTACTGGGAAAATTGTTATATATCTGAACCCGTGTTACATGTACTCGTACACGTAGCGGAGTAGCTATATACACTACACCAAATCAAGGTTTTTGCAACATTTGGTTTTTCGGGTTTGCAACGGATATATGGGTTGCATACGCTAATCCGTTGGTCATATTAAAACATACGTTGCACTATATCCTAATTACCGAAAAAACCAAAAAAATAAAGAAACTAGGACACGCTTGCCTTTATTAATATAGTGGGAAAAATGTCTTTTGAAATTATATTATTATCGATTTTCCTTCTATTTTCACATTTGCCTTTATCTTTTTTCTTTATCTCTATCCTCGAGTTCTCCTCCTCCCATTTTCTTCTCTTCCGAATCAAAACTTAAATCGAGCTTTCGAAATCAAACCCCCGTTTTTAGAAATCAAAAGATTCAAAACCCATTTCTCTTGAATCTAGTCAAATCTTACAAATCAAAACTCATTTCTCTCACAAATCAGCATCTCTGTCAAACCCTTGCTGCGGCTAAATCATGTCATGTTCGTAAATAATGGGTTAGTAGAGATCGAGAAGAAGACGGAGCAGGTGAGAAAGTTATTTTGGGTTTTTCGTCAGGTTACGGTGTAAGAGAGAAATCGAAGATGGGATTAGAATTTGAATTTCGAGAGAACGAGAAGATGAAATGTTATTGCCGTTAACGTAAAATGGTGATTGATGGGTTCTACTGGTTTGATTCGATTTGAAAAAAGTAGGATCTAGTGCAATTGAAGATGGTGGTTTCGGTGATGTTCTACCAAGAAGTTATGTCTAAAAATGAAGCTGTTACAGAGGAAATTGCAATTAGGGTTTGAAATTGAACTCAAGATTGATGATGTGTGGATTTGGTTGAATTAAGTTTGGTGTTCTTTGAGAAATTCGAGAAGAAGTATAGATGGGATTGTGTTTGGGTTTGGGTTTGAACTGAGTGGAATCAGGAATCACCAATCTTTCAATCACTCAAACCCTAGAAATCGATTTCTTATCTAAAGTCAAATCATTATGTATGATGTGTTTGGTTGCAACTCTATCTATAACACATGAATGGATCCTATGGTACAACCCTAATCTTCTAAACTATTTTTGTTATTATCAATTTGACATAATTCTATGAACTACATCTTTTGGGTGGTAATATTCTGTACAAATTTTGCAATTTTTTGTTATTGTTTAAGTATTTGGTGGAGTTTTAAAGTACGGTTCCTTTTGATTTATGTGCGGATTTTGGGTTTAGTTGGTGGTGGTGCCTCATTTTCTCGGGGTTTAGTTGGTGATGGTGCCTCATATTCTTGGCAGTAATTTTGGAGATTTTTCATTACTAGGGTTTTGTTATAGTGGATAGAGATTAAAATCTGTCTACCATTCAATTTTAAACTGATAATTGTTACTTAAAGTTGACTTATTTATTGGTTCTTCATTGTGTCTACCAACACCAGAGAAAGTGAAGTTTGAAGTCTTTCATTCCTTTGGGACAAGCTCTTGGTCACTTTGCATCAAACAGGTATATCTCGGGCTTATGATTCTCTCATTTGTTGGGCGTATGTCCTGCAAACATTTTTTTTTACCAAGTTTAGATCATGTTGTGTAATTTCTCGACGAAGCTAGTCAGTTATCCAAGCTATTCATTTTTACCAAGGCTTATGATTTATCTTTTTTTTTATTATTATTGAGCCTATCGCTAACTTATGAGTTCACAATTTCATGTTGCCAATACAACAACAAATAAGAAAATTGGGCGTGCGAAAGAGTACATCGTGAAGCATATGAAGATAGAGTTGGTTCAATCGATGGAAATGGGAACCATACATGCGAAATTTTGGTGGTATGTCTGGTATCTCGGTTTTTTATCTACACTTGATTACTTAGATCTCTCGTAATAATAATGTTAAACTCATACATCTCTGTAGGCATTTACTGTTTCCCACCTTGGCATGACCAGTAAGTCAGTATAATGATCTGATACATGGACCATGTGAAGAGTGAATGCTTAGATATGTATGAAGGTTCAGATTCAGATTTATCCAAAGGAGATGATTAAATAAAACATTCAGATTTTTGTTGAGAAAGTTCTTCTCCTTTTGATTATTCATATTTCTTAGTTAAAGTCTTCTTCAAGTTGTATCTTTCAAGTCAGAGTGTGGAAGGTTCTTAATAATTGTATAAATGTTTGGTTCATCAAGTCTTTTCCAAAGTGGAATTGACTTCAGGTGCAACTTACGGGGTAACGTTAGATCTGAAATCTCAAAGGGAAACACAAACTAGCTATACGCAACAACAATTTCACATTAGGAAATGTCAACAGGGATGAAGTTAGCAAAAGATAATCCTTACTTGCAAGAGATAACTTGCGATTACGATCTTCTGAGTCCCGAGCAACAACATTTGATCTTCGTAATGTGGTTCGACTTGGTGCTTGATTTGGCGAGATTAATCCGATTATCTGCTATTTTTACCATCCCATGTTTAGTCCCCGTCCTTCGATTCGGGTAGCCAACTTTCCTATGCCTAAACTTAAACTAGTTTTCACATACAGCCACGGAGGTTGTTGCAGGCTCAATATGGTGCTTTGAGTTAATTGCTCGTGGTTTAATCATGTACATACTTGAATTTTGGAACAAACAAACTATGTGAATAATTATTCTTGTTTAATTCGTATTTCAAATCATCTCCAAGTTTTTAGCAAATTGTTTTGTGTTAACAAGAATTGTTTACGATGAGTAATTGAGCATGTGTGCTTTGGCGATGTCGCTGAGGCCGTTAAGTGAGTCTTTGCCATTGTACAAAGCGGCAAGAATGGGGACGGAAAAGGGCTAAAGATATAATCAAGGATGATTTGGCCTTAACGACCGGCGGAATCACAATATTCTCGGGACGTCACTATATGTAGGCTGGTGCCAGGGCATGCCAAGTTTGTCGAAGAGCTAGTGCAACTCATGCAATCGGATGCTCTTGAATTACGGGAAACCAACAATGGTGAGACAGCGCTCCACCTTGCTTTGCCATTCTTTGGGCACACAAAAGTTGCCAAGGCCATGTTGCAGAAAAATCCCAATTTAACACAAATGCGTAATATGAATGGATGGACACCAGCATTTGAGTGCTATATATTCTTCATCGAATCAACCGAAGGAGATGATTGAATATTTTTGCGGTGTTCACCATCGATGGAGATAGTATAAACAATCCATTGGTTGGCGGTGAGCTAATACATGTACCATTGCTAGAGTTTGGTTTATATGGTAAGTTATCATCAAATAATTAACTTAGATAAAAAACCACTCCCCATTTACAAATGTATGCCCTACAATATTATATGTCCATTAAATGGCGGAATGCCACTGTCGTCTTTAAGGGTGTTGATAAATTATTTTTGACATAATAAATTCTATGTATGTAGATATTGCTATGAATTTAATTCAGCGAACCCGGATAAAGCTATACTAAAGGATGAAAGTGGTTGTTGTGCATTGGAAGTGATGGCGGAGAGGCCGCGTATGCATTCCCAAGTTCAAGTCGGTGCGACCTTGGCAAAGGTTCATCTACCCATGTTGGTCACAGCGATTAACTAATCTTTCGTTTTACATAATTTGAATGTAATTTCTTTAGCTAATGATAAAAAGATATGATTCTATTCTTGGTTAAATCTGAAAAAAATTATAATTTTGGTGCTTCGATTATTACAGTGGAGTCATCTCCTACACTTGCCAACCGGTAAAGCAGATTTGGAGAATCCTTTCACTGGATATCGGGGAACTATCAACCAATATCACTACTCAATGCACAACTAAGAACATCTCGGTCATTTGCCTCCTTAATTCAAGGTTTGTTTGAGTTTTACTAGCTAGCTACCTTGGCAGTCCTCTTGTGTATTGATCCTTATCTTACTCAGGGATACGGGTTTTCCTTTTCAGTGCACTATCGACGGATAAAAGAACTACTCTTGACTTGGTCATTCTCTGAGCAAGTGTTTTATTGATCTTGAGAATGAAATATACTCCACATGAGTGTTGTGATTGGTTAAAGTGGCTAATTCTAAGTTGGTGCTTCCTTTTTTTCAAGTTTGCAAAGGGATTACAAGCGGAGCTCATATTCGTTCAACTCTGTTTTAGCGCACTTCCTGGGAGGGCAGGTGATGATTTTTATCGATTTTCTCATACATCATATCTCTAGGAAACATATTTTCTTTCACTGATACGCTATCACCTTCTACATGGTTTGCTCATTTATTGAGAAGGTATAGTCCTATGACTCAGTTCCTTATTCATAGTATTTTATGTTTGCATTTTTCAGGAGAGATCAGTTTAGGGGTATAGTCATTTTAATTTATGTAGTTTGTGTTGAAAGAACGATGCTGCTTGTTGTGATATAGCAAAGGCTGAAAAAGGAAAGGGGCAGCATCAACAACTTCTACTGCAGTGAGTTTGTTGGCTGTATTAATTTTCTTAACTAGCACTCCTTAATTTTTCATATTTTAGCGTGTCAAGGGAATCCCATTCAATTATAAATAACCTAGTTGATGGCCTTTTATTTTATTTTAATTTCATGACGGAGGAACTAGATCCATACACACTTGTCGTTCTTTGTACTGCCAAATCAAACCTCTCGAGAAGATTCGCCATTTAGGACGTCGATACCATTACTTATTTTCTGTTCATTTTAATTCAAAAATGGAAACTTGATTACTTTGTATTCTGAACTGAAACTAATCACATCGTCTTTTATCTAATTTGATCGTTACTGTTATAATCCTACATGTTATTAGATCAAAGCACATGAGTCCAAAGAACTTAAGAGGAGAAGATGAAACACTACCCAGGAGACAGAAAAAGTGTGGCACCTGCGGTATTCATGGACATTACAAGACTACTTGTTAGGGTGGGAAACAACCAAGGCAAGAAGATATTTTCAAGTTGCAAGCGCAGTTGGTGGGACTTTTGCATACACTAGACCAAGGAAAGGTATTGGAGCATACTCTACAGTAGCAAATCGGATGTTTTGGTGTAGTGGATTCTTGATGCTGGGGGTAGAAATGTGACCATCAGGCTGCTTTCTAAAAACAGGCATGATAAAGTCTTTTTCTTTTTTTTTTATCAGAAGCATGATAAAGTCACTGCAGTAGTTGGATTGGCTGTCTTTAGCCAGTTTTGGCATGATATATATGAATTATGAATATATCTTGATGGGTTGTGATATATTGGGTCTTTTAGTTGATCTACAATGGTATATGAATGTGCAGAATATATTTTCAGGTGCAGAAATCCGTCGGAATTCTAATTTTCACATGGAATTATCGTCAGAATATATTTATGTTTTTAATCTGTAAACGGGTTTGCAACGTATATAAGTGTTGCTCAAATTAGAGAGTAATACATTGCCTAAATTATTATAACCGTTGCACAAATTAAAGAATCATTTGCTCAACAAACGTTGGTAATCTATTTTACCAACGTTTATATACGTTGCACAAATTAATTTGACCAACGGATTTTGGCGTTGCACAAAATTTGCTACGCCATATTCCCAACAAGATATTAACGTTGGAAATTCAATTGCAACGCGTATATCCGTCCCAAATCGGATGTTTT
>JAJJWW010001630.1:0-35434 GCA_023531295.1 Papaver armeniacum | reverse complement strand
TACATCCACTGACTCAAGCCAAATGGTTATGGTTAGCTCTGCACCCTCAAAACCTATGAATTTTGAGCGAGTTGAATACGGGGCTCACTTATAATCGGTATTACAAGTTGGATAAGCTACTGATTATAAAAGGGATTTATTAGCCAAGTATCTACACAATAATCGGTAGGTATGAACTGATCTAACCCTCCGATTCACCTTTAACCTCTAGATTATGGAGTTGGCTACCGATTACTATGGGCATATTGGCCATTTCGAAAAATCGAAAGATAAGGGGTGTAGATTTACGTTTGGGTAGACCCTTTTTTCTTTGCTATTAAGCCCCTAATTCTTTTTTGGGCATTAAACCCTAAAAGTGCAGGTATTTTATTTGCGTTCATGTAGGTTGTTTGATTGGCTTCACTTTTTTTTTCATAAAAGATGAGAACCCTCGTAATATTACATAATATGATAGCCAATTGTGAAAATCGAGAGCAGTTACATGATTTACACAATCGTCATATCCATAGTATCTCCACTAATTCTTGACTAACCATCCTAAATTTGCAAACTTCAAAAACCTTTTGAAGGACCAACAAGTATCACCATTCATAATGTAAATGTTTGGCGTGTGCTTCTAATTCTGGTACCTCAAGTCTTCAAAGTACTTATGGAATGGTGGAAGATTTGGAAGCTGAACGCAAGAAGAAATTATTATCAGTAGAAGAACTAAATAAACTTGAAACCTAAAAGCAAATGCATGTACCCAAATCATAAACTTTCTGCAGTACAATCCTGGAGTACTAAAGAAACTGTC
This sequence comes from Papaver armeniacum, assembly GCA_023531295.1. Taxonomy (NCBI): domain Eukaryota; kingdom Viridiplantae; phylum Streptophyta; class Magnoliopsida; order Ranunculales; family Papaveraceae; genus Papaver; species Papaver armeniacum. Next base: position 34,638 of record JAJJWW010001630.1, on the reverse strand, counting down.
AAATATATCAGGACTGTAAGGTTTGGCTGAGTACTCAGGTGGGATTGAGTGGGGCATGCATGGGAGTGTTAAGGACAGAACAGCGCAAATACTAGCTCAGGTTCTGAGGCAACAACCAGTCCTTCATAAGGGGTTATACACTCCAGTTTCATCTGTAAGTTACTAGTTATTGTAGTTAGAGAACTAGCACTAAGAATCTAATCTAACTCAAATGGATCAGTCAGTTTGACAAACTCGACTGGTGATGTTGAACTAGTAAAACAAGTTCTGCTTAGTTCCCCGTTTCCTTTGAATATGTTTATGGCACACTGGGACTGGGAGTATGAGAGTTAGCATCTGAATGTAACTTCTAGATTTCGTATCCTGCATTAAATTTGGTTTAAAAATTCTGTCTCTCTCAGTTGTGATTCAGGTTGAGGGAAAGACAATAACTAGTACACTGAAACAGGCCTAAAGAAAGATACAGAGCCATACCTAGTGCATACTACAGATGGGCACTGAGCTATTCTTGTCTCAGCAACTCATTGCATCCTTTCCACCCAAACTTTCTACTTCTAGCTAAGCTACAGAACTTTACAGTTGTCCTATAAAATCCACAATTCCACTATTTTCCTGTATCAGAATTCATCACCTATACAAAAAGATGTATCAAAGATAAAAGTATCTGAAAAGTTTAGATCCTGATCAGGTACTAAAATTGTCCTATAGGATGGGTTCATTTATCTTTGCCACCAACATATATTCCATTTTTTGTATAATGTGGGTGAGGTTCAAAGGGTTCGATATGAGCAAAGACAACACTTGCATGAGACTCCAAGGTTCTCCATATGATCAATATAACCATAACTACATGAGACTCCAAGGTTCTCCAGTGCAGGGCATAAAGCAAAACAAGCAAAAGCTAGTTTTTCTATGCGGTTAAATTCAGTTCAACAGTAAGTATCTAAATATACTAAAGCCAAAGTACATCAAAAAGGCACCATCTTTCTAGATGCCCAGGCAAAAAAGTGCCACACTGAGACCCTCGACGATGCCCAAGGTAAACATAGCATGGAGACGGTATTCTGAACATTTTATTATTAATGCCACGTGTGTTGACACAGCCACATACTATGGACACAGCCACATAAAATACTAAATCTTCTACCATATTATAAACTAGTAAACAATTGAAAACTACAAGTCACCTACCTCTGGGGAAGATTATAGCCGAAAACATGCATGCACTAACACAAATACAGTTGTGTGGTTGTAAACAAGTGCAAAACAAATACAGTTGTATGGTTTTCTCGTTTACATTTCTATAAATAAAAAGATGCTGGGTTTCTACATTCAGTCGCATAAGAAAATAACATATACTAAAAAGCAAAGTGCTTGAAATTACTTTGTTTGGAAATACCCAAAATGACGTTATAACCGCCATGCGCCTGATTTCAATTTCATTTTTGGATATTCCACTGCTACATACTTGAACCATTTACCATTTTTTTAGTGCAAAAACATAAGAAAGATCGACCCATCCCTTTCAGCAATATCTTCCTCCTTTCTTGTCTGTACCCTTACTTTCTTGGTTCATGAATCTAGATTCCCATCAGTCGTCAGTTTCTATTTCTTTTCTTTCTTGTTATACTTTTGTTTTTGTTTTCTTTTCTTGTTTTGTTAACATAAGTACCGGAGTTTAGTGGTACTAAGGTCTCAATATAAGTATCCACATCAGAATCTTCTGGGAGACCATATATCTTCAGAGCTCTGACTCTTTCAAGCTTAGGGTCATACTGAAAGCATATCAATCCACTCTTCCACCAGATCAATGCACTCTTCCACCCCTGGACTGCCTTCAATAAGGATCTCACCATTTTGTAAAGTTTGAATTGGCCTTTTATAGTACATGTCTGTCACATGTGCAGTAATCTTTAAATGCTTACTCCACTTGTTATCCATCATCGTCCACACATCCAAGTGATCATTTTGATGCGTACATATAGTAGGATTCTCCATGTGATTCTTTTAAATAGACAAAGTTTCCTTCCCAAACGCCCAAACCTAAACCGAAGGGGCCAGGACCTCATCTGACTGCTGTAAGGTAACGGCACATCACGGAACATCTCATCAGAAATATCAAAACAAACAAGAACACTAGATACAATCCAATGAATAACACCATTAAGTAGAAGCCCCTTATTTACAGCAAGAGGGAAATTATAAGGAATGATACCAAGTTCCTTCCATGAATTTGAAACTAATGAGTAAACACTAGCTTCAAAACTTGTTGATTAGGATTAGAACTTGCAAATTCTCAAAACCTTATAATCATCATTCTTGCAATCAAAACCAAACCCAAATGCAACAGAGTCTGAGTCGGCTGAATGTTCTGGCACTCGCTTTTATATTCTCTGGTGGCCGGGTTCCAAATGCAAAGATTTTCAGAAAATGTTATTATGACTATGAGAACCAAACCATTAGAAGAACCTAGACTTTGAGGCATACATCTTCTGGACATTAATGGATAATCAACCTCAAGAGCATGACTTACAAATGGTGATGATGTTGTTGATAGAACGCAATTGTAATAGCAGTTGGTAATCAAGAACTTGAATTTGTTGATGAGATTCGCATGGTTGAGATGATTTTTGATAAAATTAGGGTTTCGAAATAGATGATACCAATTTTTACATACACACCTGAATCTTGAAATTGATTTGACAGGTAACCTTGTGAGTATGTTCTCTATGATTTCCTCCGGTAAGAATCTAGACAATTTCCTTCTTCTTCTGCTTCTGCTTCTTACTCTCCTTCTTCTCCTTGCTGTAACAGCGAGTAAGTATGAGCAGGCATCAGGTAAGATTGACATTTTCATTCTTCTTCTTCTTCTTACAGTGAGTGAGAGTGACAGTGGATGCAAAAAGCTCAACATTTTTCCTTCTGCTTCTCCTTGCTGTAACAGTGAGTGAGAGACTGAGGAGGGGGTAAAGTCTTCTAGGTCATTTATAATTTTTTAGATTGCCCAAAATAACCTTACAATTTGATAATCTATGAGAGGGCAGTGCATCCGGCTTGGACCGCTTGGTATCCCCCGGTTCCAAGTTGAGAGTTCCGGTGAAGGACTTCTGGGTTTGTCCAAGGAATTTTGATTTGAAAAGTATGCATCTTTCAGCCATTTAGGCCAAGCACTATGGTGTCCCTTTTCCCTTCTCTATCCCTCATATGTAGGGAAAAATCAAAAAACCCAATCACTATGGTCTCCCATATCCCTACATGTGTAGGGATATCCCTCCTTTTCCCTACAAGGAGAATCACATCTGATCTCCTTCCTTGTAGGGAAGGGAAATCACACGGCTGCTTAGTTGCCGTAAGGACCAATGTCAACAATTTTGCTATCTCCATAAGGACCAATGTCATACTGAAGATTGGGGTACTTCTATATTGTAGAGTTTCTGAGTCGGAAGAGTTGCGCAGAACAGACCAATCTCCACATGACACGTTATGGGTTACTATTGTTGAGTTCGGTAAAACCAGGAATACATGAAGTTCATTGCCTTGATACACAATCAAATTTCAAAAGGAGAACATTATGAACTCTCAAGTACAGTATCTGGCATACCAGATTCATGTTTACAACCTTTCACCAAGAACCAGGTAAATGTCTTACAGGATTGCCTATCAAAATAATACAGAAAAAATGCAACTACTGAACCTGCACATTTCTTGCCTGAAATCTGAATTGCCTCCATTAAGGCAATTCTCTTTGCAACATCTCCATGGAAAGATCTGGTCTCCCATCTACCGATGAAATAACGCACTCCATGAAAAGATCTGGTCTCCACCTGGTGCATTTACCAGTGGTTTCAACTTTGGAACCACTGTAAATAGCTTGCACGATGATATTTTGGGCAATCACATCAGAAGCATACTACGCTGCTGTAACCTTTGCTCCAGTTCTGTACCCACTCAGTTCATTTACCTAAACGTTAAATACAACAATGAAGATAAGATCACTTTGAATTTGTATTCAAGCTCAGAGAGGGCAGATTTGCATCAATTATAAAAAGAACAAGGAAAAGATGTAAGATTGCATTTATGTTCAGATGAACACTAACTTTGAACACATGTGTTTCTGTAATTATCAAATTCTTATATTATAGTTAGCACTGACGGTGTACCCTATCGAAGATGAGGGTGTCTTAAAGGGTATTCTAAGATTTAATCTAAAATCATAATTTCCCCCCAAGTCAAGTCAGATTCAGAGGTGCTTTCTCGCCACAGATTCACTTTTTCACTCCCTAAATTTGTTCTCTTGGGAATTTGGTAATTCCTAGCTAACCTGCCTACCTCCCATACTGGTTGCTAATGTGACATAACCTTACTACGAGCTGTACCATGATAAGTTACTAAACTCACAACAAATATCTGAAGTCCTACCGATACTGGTTTTGTTCTATCTAAGTAGCCTACATATGCTGCCTGTCTCCGATACGGGTTCACATCTTTGAATTTTAATTCTCAAAAAAACATATTAACCAGTCTCTAATCTTCTCAGCAACCCATGAAAACTGCCTCGTCTCTAACCGAACTTTCTGCATCAGCTAAGCTGTTGCATTTTTCACTGGTCCTAATAAATTCCACAATAACCACTAATTCCCAGTTCCAGAATATATCGCCTGCACAATTAGATGCATCAAAATTAACGGATCGAAAAGGTTTAGATATTGATCCGACAATTGGTCTCTACACCTTGCCTCATCAACATCATTTTATGGCACCAATGACTGAAGGCTACACCATTAGCACTACATGGAAGCCTCAAATACTAGGCAGGCACTACACATACTTTTGCCACACATACTGTCAAATGGTACAATTTCCTTAGAACAGGCTACACACTCATAGTTATCGAATAAAATAATTAGCTCTAGGTATTACCTTAAACATACCAGATTCATGTTTACAACTTTTTCGCTAAAAACCATGTAAAAACTCTTACAGGATTGCATATCTATGTATATTCACTCTCATACAAAAGCTCCAAACAGTAATACATTTAAAGAAAGCAGACCTGACTAAAGTTGATAAAGAAAAACATATATGATGCTTGGTTTCTACATTCATGCGCATGCAAAAAATTCAAATACTAAAAAAAAACGAAGTGCACAGAAATTACTTTGTTTGGAATTTACCCGAAATATTGTTGGATCGCCACTCTGAGCCTGAACTCAAATTGGTATCTGGATATTCCGCTGCTATATAACAAATTATCTTCAGCAATGAACCATTTCCGCTTCCACTTTTTAGCGCAAAAAGATAAAGTAGATCGACACCATCCCTTTCAACCATATCATCCTCCCCTCTTATTTACTACTCCCTTACTTTTCTCTTTCTTTTTTTACTTCTTCTTGCCCAACATAAGTACGGGAGTTGAGTGCTACTAAGGTCTCAATATAAGTCTCCAAAACACACAAGTCTGGGAAACCAGGAACCTTCATAGCTCTAGCTCTTTCAAGACTAGGGTCATATGATATCAAACCCATGCCTCCTTCCTCCATTGGTTTGCCTTCACATAGGATCTCACCATTCTGTAAAGTTTGAATTGGACTTCAATAATATATATCTGTCATGTGTGCAGTAATCTTCAAATGCTTGCTCCACCTGTTATCTATCATTGTCCACACATCAATGTGGTCATTTCGATGCATACATGTATCACGATCCTCCTCCATGTGATTCTTGCGAAGCAGGCAAAGTTTTCCTTCCCAAACACCCAAATCTGACATGAAACGGTTCTCATCCTCATTTGAACAGTTGTTAGGTAATGGCACATCATGGAATGTCTCATCAGAAATATCATAACAAAGAATTGCACTAGATATAAGTCCCGTACTAGGAACAGTAGCTATCCAATGAAGAACACCATTAAGAAGAATCCCCTTATTCACACAGAAAGACAAATTATAAGGAATAAAACCAAGATTCTTCCATGAATTTGAAGCTACTGAGTAGACACTAGCTTCAGACTCTTAATCACTATAACCAAAACTCTCAATTTTCAATACCTTATAATCATCATTCTTGCAATCAAAACCAAATCCATGTGCAATAAAAAAAACCCTCCGAGTCACCTGAAAGTTTTGGTAATCGTTTATATTCTCGAGTAGCCGGGTTCCAGATGCAAATACCTTCAGTAGATAGATCTACGCAAACCAATCCATCACAAGAACCTAAAATCAGAGGCGCATCTTCTAGGGACATAAATGGATAATCAATCTTTACAGCATGACCTAAAAATGGTGATGATGATAGATCAGTACTATCTATTGAATAAAGATAAGTTTCTGCAGGGTTGTTACCAGTGGATCCGCCATTGCTAATCAAAATGTTGAATTTGTTCATTTGAGTAGCATGGTTGAGATGATTTTTGATGAAATTAGGGTTTTGAAATAGAAGATTCCAATTTTTTGATACGCACCTGAATCTTGAAATGGATTTTGCAGGTAACCTTGTGAGTATGTTCTTGATTATTTCCTCTGGCAAGAAGAAGCTTGACATTTTCCTTCTTTTTCTTCTCTTGTTTAACAGTGACGGGGAATGGGCACGTTACGGGTGTTTTATGAGTTAGCTGGTTTTTTAATTACCCAAAACACCCTTAACACGGCGGGATTTTTATTTTTTAATAATTTGACCGCAACCATGAAATACCGAGTCCATGAGAGCATCTCTGGGTGAATTTTTTTTTTATGAGGATTTTAGACCCTCATTTACGTACAATGCATATCCAACAGTGGGTCCTATTAAATAGGAAGGGTGTCAAAATAAATACGGGGCGTCCGAAAGTATTTATTCAACGTTATGCCATCTTTTAATATACTTTAATTTTTTATCTTTAAATAAATTTTTCTAAATCAATAAGAAAAAGAATCAATTTATCATTTCCAAAAATAACAAACCTTAGAAATATGACAATCGGAGATAGTTCGTGAAAGAAAAGCATTACTATTTTTGCCACAAACAAATCACACCAAAATAAGGATCTAAATAAAATTCCACTTTTAGCACCCACCGTTGGAGATGCTCTAAGTGCGTAAAAACTTCAAAGGGTAACTTAAGCAAAATTCATTCACAAACCTTAAGTTGCAAAGTTCTCTTATCATGCAGAAAAGCTGCTTCTACTGAACCTGCACATACCTAATTTCTGGTCTTGCTTGAAATCTGAATTATTTCATTGATGCAATTTTTCCATTAAAAGATCTGATCTTGCTCTACCTATGAGACGACATGGTACCATAATAACTGGAATCAACAGAAGTTATCCTTAAATCTGTAGCAGTATAAGCAAATGCAATCAAAGATAAGCAAACCAGGTTATATCGAAATGCCGCAAACTAGCAGTAACAATAATTTACGAAGTTTAGCATTTACAGGTGTACCCCTGTCGACAAAAGAGGGGTTTCTCAATGGGTCATACTAACACTTGATATAAGTTGACATAATTTTACTGTGAGCTGTTCTGAGACCTACAGACACTAGTTTAGTTCTACAAATAGCCTAAACTTTACTACACATACCTACAGTCCTACGGGTACTGGTTTAGTTCTACAAATAGCCTGCGCTGCCTGCCTGCCTTCCATACTGGTTCACTTCTATGTTATTAATCTCCTGAAAAGAACACATTAACCATTATCTAATCTTCTCAGGAACCCATGAAAAATGCCTGGTTTCTAGCCAAACTGTCTGCATCAGCCAGGCTGTCACATTTTACACTGGTCAATATAAAATCCACAATAACCACTTATTCCCTGTTCCAGAATTTATTGTCTGTACAATAAGATGCATCATAAATTAAAGAATCGGAAAAGATTAGATAACTGGTTTCTACTCCTTCCCTCATTAATCAGTAACATTATTTTCTGGCGCAATACAAATTGGATTTAGGAGTGGTTCGAGAACACACTAGGGTGAGAGATCCTACAGGATCTTGAGCTGACACTTGTGCAGTAATTGATACATGTCTAAAGAATACTACGCTCCGCCAAAATTGAACCTAGCCAAAATAATGTCTCCAATGTCGGCCATAAACATACAACCAGACCACTGACTACTCTAAAAGCAGGCTTGGGCCTTATTATAGGAGAAGAACATGACTTGTGCATGTGTCTGAAGATGATTCCTAGCAAGGTGCACTCGTCTGAATCTGCAAACAAAATCGGTGACAAAACTTGGCTTTACAGATGTGAAAATTGAAGCAGACACTAATGCAGTGAACTTCAACAGAACTTTCTACAAGAGATACGTACATGATACCCATAACTTTACCTTCTGCTTTACGCATAGAACAAGAAAAAGGTTGCAGACGCTTCACAAAGGAAGCTAAAGCATCCAAAACCATGATAACCTTAACAGATCCTGATTTATATATATCCATATCATAAGCAATGAAGTTACACCAGCGATTTCAAATCTTTTTGTTCTGTCAGACCCGACTATGCAACAGAGGGTGTTTTTAAGTGCAGTTTCTAGTTCCATCTCTACATACTAGTAATATATACATTTCTATTCATGCACCAAAACAAAGATACAGCAGCAGAAAAACAGACACAACTACAAGCAATTGATCGGAATGAGCCCACCTTCATGAGAATCTCCCTCTTTGAATGAGAGATCAATTCATCTAACGACTACATTAGCTAATAATTCAGCTCTAGGCATTACTTCAACATACCAGATTCATGTTTACAACCTTTTCACCAAAAAATAAGTAAAATCTCTTACAGGATTGCATATCAAAATAATAGTATAGAAAAGATGCAACTACTGAACCTGCACACACCTTGGTTTTTTTCTTGCCTGAAATCTGAATTGCCTCCATTCATGTAATTCTCTTTGCAACATCTCCATCGAAGGATCTCGTCTCCATCAACCGATGGAACAATGTAGTAACAAAAGCTACCCTTCAATTTGCAGCAGTAGGAGCAATTTGAAATCGAAGATAAATAATCAAACACAAGCAAGTGACTCGATATACTTATGAAAACTGAAGTCTTTTTGATATGGTACACCCTTCTTTTTGTAAGGCCGTGGTGCTACTTTACCAATTTTGACAGAGCTCATACTTACAAGATCATATGAGATAACTACTTCACTCTCATGTATCAGTAGTACCAATTTGGGTGAATCTTCTTTTTCTTCTTCGAAGGATATCAAATTGTAACCGCAATCAAAACTCAATCTCGGATACAAATCTCTAAGTCCTTCCAAATCCACTCTATATTTCACATTCCAGCCAGTATAACCAGTGTCCATTTCCAATACTTTAAAGCATGAGCGCTCCTCCTTAGAAACCTCAATACAAAATAAATGTCCCCCAAACTCACCGAAGCTGTTGATTGTGTGGTCTGCAAAATAGCGGGGAATATCCTGGTACGGCCTAGGCACTTCCCGGATCACTTCCCTATCAATATCAAAATAAACCAGAGATGCACCGTGATTAATCCAATGCAGCGAACCATTCCAGAAAACACCAGGCATACAAGTTTCCAATGTACAAGGTACCATATACTCATCTCCACAGCGCTTCCAAGACGAAGTTTCGGAAGAGTAAATTTCTATCCGTTTCTTCACATGACTTCCACCATTATTCCACAAACATATGACTTTGTAATATGGTGATCGCAATGGATCATAAGCTAAACTGACATTGTTGCTGAAATTGAACCCACTTTTTCTCAATTTCGACCTAGGCAAGACACTGTATTGCTTGGTGAACGGATTGAGAATGTAATAAATACATTTATCATTATCAAAATAGCAACTACTACAAAGAAACAGACCATTACAAGATTGAACAATCTTAATAGAAAAATCAATTTTAGCAAAACTTAGGGTTTCAAATGGGACATAACAATTACCATTCGTATCTCCGCGATCAAGATTGATGTAATCGTATACTGATTGTCTCCGACCCAAATAGTTATTGATCCAGTATAATCCCGAGACGGATAACCGAGACGGATTTTGAAGGAAATGTTTGTGAAGGAAATCTGGATTAGAAATGAGTGAACACCATTGTTTGGATACAGATTTGGATGTAACCAGAGATTTTAATGGCAACTTTAATAGAATCTGTGGTAATAAATCAACGCTGCTACCAACTATTGATGATGAAGATGATGGTGGTGGTGGTGGTGATGATGAAGAAGCAGTCTGATTAATAGGAATCTTGCCTTTGTTTCTTCTTTTCTTTGTTACCGGATACATTTTGAAATGAAAATTTATTACTTTTTAGAATGTTGAGTAGCTCTTGTCTTCGGTGAAAAAATCCTTCAAACCCTACCTTCTCAGATAAACCCTAAGCAAAAATTCCAAAGTTGGAATTACCTGTAGGTACTATTACGGTGGTATTAACTAGTGGCAGGTCCACCCACTAAAGCCCAGTAACCGGAGGTCCATAATTAAGAACCATTTTTTGGGGACCATGGTCTTATTAGGCCACCTTCCCTATAGTTATAAGGGTGTCCTAAAGTGTGGAAATGACTAACCTACCATTAACCTAATTTAATTTAAAACTAACCTAATAACCACCTAAATCGGCGCGCGGGTTATAACCCCAAAGGTGTCACTATCCATGTACAAAACCCCAACAAAACAAATTGTTCACAAAAACCCCATTTAAGATAAACTTTCTATATTAGCCTTCTAGTTTAAATCACCCCAACAAAAATAAAAACAACCCCATTTTAATTTTAAAATCACCCAAACAAAAATAAAAATCAACCCCACCATTAATTTCTATTATATTATCACCACCACAAAATAACACCACCAAAGAACCACCACCGTCTGCCGGCCGTGCCACCACCACCCCGCGCGCCACTCCACCGCCGCCGCCATGCGCCACCACCACCACGCCGCCGCGCCACCACTCACCCGCCGCGCGCCACCACCACCGGGCCACCGCCGCCGCCCGCCACCGCCGCCGCCCGCCACCCAGCCGCCATGCGCCACCACCACCACCACATGCGCCACCACCGCCGCCGACCTCCGTCGCCGCACCACCACCTCCGCCGCCAACCCACCGCCACCGCCGCCGTCTCCAACTCCCACCTCTCGCCACCATCACCACCACCACCACCGTCGCCAACCACCACTGCATGACCACCTACCACCACCACCGAAATGATGGAACCAAAATGAAATGAGAAAAAATGATGAAACCAAATCGAAATTAGAAAAAATTGATGAAATGAGAAAAATGATGCAACCAAACCGAAATGAGAAAAAATGATGAAACCAAACTCGAAAAAATGATGGAACCAAAATTTCTCGTGCAAACAATTTCTCGTGAAAATGATGAAACCAAACTCAAAAAATGATGGAACCAAAATTGGTTTCACCAAAAATAGATGAAACCAAATTGGTTTCATCATTTTTCCACATATTGTCATTTCACCAATAACCACCGCGACCAACACCACCACGCCACTGTGACCAACTACCACAACCACCGCGCCACCACCATCACCACAAATCACCGCAACGCGTCATTGCACCACCACCGCCACCACCACCAAGACCACCACCACACCACCACCATCACTACCACTGCTGATAACCACCGGCCAAAACCAAAGAAAACGCCAATACCCGATGACGACCACCCACACTATCGACCAAAATACGATGAAACCGATTTAAGTTTCATCAAAAATATGATGATAATCTAGGTTTGGTTTCATCATATTTATGATGATCTGGGTTTTGGTTTCATCATATTTATGATGAAACCACAAGCTTTCAAAACTCGGTGTTTTCACCTAAACATCAACCACCGCAGTGTCTTCACCTAGGCATACATCTAAGCTTTCACAGCTCGTGTCTTTACCTAAACATCAACGGTGTCTTCACTGTGTTTCATGCATTCACAAAATTACGCCAATTCAACCACCGCAAACTCCATTAACAACACAAAACTCCAGGTGGTGAACTTTTACTACCTAGCCATCTCATGTCTCAGCACCACCATTTCATTCAACAACACTACTACTTCGATTACACTAAACAACATCAATCCACTCTCTTCTTCTTCCATTCATATCATAACCTATACCTTCATTTGCAGCCCCCATCGGCTCTTTTACACTTCATTGCATTCTTCTTCTTGTATTCATTTTGCAATACCATTAAGCTCATGCCAATTTCTAGACAAACCTTCACTGAGTTGGCTAATGCTCCGGAAAGTTGGTTGTTAACTTGAGCATCTGTTTTTCGATGTGATTCTGTAATGTTGAAAATGCAGAGATAATATCTTGGTGTACTTCCTTTCTGGGCTGAACAGGAAAGGATTTGAAGCTTTCATCGAGGGTATTTTTTGATATCTTCGTCTCCCTTGAGCTAGTAGTAGAGTTTACTTCATATGTAAGAAAATCTAAATTCTAATGGATAATTCTTGATTTGGAATTTGAACCAAGAAACCAAGAAGAATCAAAGGATAAAACATTTACCACTAGCCGCAATGAGTTATCATGGCCTCCAATTTCTGCTTTATACCTTCAACTGAAAAGAGAACACAAGAACATCAACAAATTACACAAACAAGATAACACCTCAATCAAAAACTCAAATATCTTCCTCATTTAATAAATCAAAATGTGAAATAATTAAAGTTGGACTACATTTTCGATTTTCAAAGAGAACAAAATACTTATTTTCTTTAATGTGATTCACTACATGTCTAACAACCATTCTAAATTTTGCCTAATGTGATTTATCTGACCTAGACAGACGTAAACATTTACTTACTATCCAATGCGCACTCTTGTATTTGCTTCTTTACTTGCATGATGTCGCCACCATTGTGGATTCAAGAACCATCCCATGACGATTCTCGCGTGGTCTCAATCTGTCCAATCCTGTGTTCCAGTTCATCATTAACCTGACCTGTTCCAATAAATCCAAATACCAAAAACCCTGCCAAATGAGCTATAATTGTTTCTCATGCGTAGGTATATGAACAAACAAAGTATGAGATTTTTTTTCCGAGCCACCACTCAAATCCAGAAATGAGAACACACAATATATCCCGCCAAATGAGCTTATCGGTAAAGAACAAGTAAAGTATGATCTCCCGAGAACAACAACTTCTCCTTCTAATAGTAAAATCCAAAGATTAGACATTCAACATTTTCATTATTTTCCTAATTTAAACCTCAATAAGCATGAATTGTTAAGTTGATAGTTAAAAACAAGCTTACATCTATAATGATCTCAGAATGAGGAGGAGCAGATCCCCATCTAGGCTTATAATTGTTTGAAGATCTTGAAATCGCATCCGAGTCTCTTCTCTTGATAAAGAACTCGATGCTAAACAAGAAATCCTCTTTACGAAATTCTCCGGAGAAGCAAATCTTTGCGCGGAATCAAATTTCAAAGTAAGTATGAATTCAAGCGAGATAGAAAGATAGTTAGAGAAAGATCGCATTTCGTAATCAACAAAAAAAAAAAAAAAAAAATTGAGAAAAATTAAAGATGTTGCACATTCGTTATTAATAATGTTATCAATAGAGTTTTGAGAAAGTTCGGATGTCAATTGAGAGAGTTGAGATGACATTCCTTGTGAATGTTGTTGAGATCGAAGCTGACTTCTACCAAATATGGAAGAATCACTTCCATATGTGATTCCATTTGGTCGTCTAAACAAAATTCATACACCAAAAACAACATAAAAACAACAAAATTATCAGAATAAACACAAAATGATTTCAAAATCGAAGAATCATCACTTCCCGGATGCAAAACGAAGTTACAAAACTACAAAATTCATACACGAATCAAACAAAATTAAGCTAAAAAAATCTACAAAATCAACACGGAATCAACACGAAATCGAAGAAATAAGGTTTTCGATTTCGTTTTATCTTTCCGGAACGAGGAGGAAGAACTGAAATGGAATTTAAATCACAGGCTTCGTTTAGATCTTATCATTTTAAGCGTTTAATTAGAGATCGATAAATCTAAATAGAGATGAAGAAGAAGAATAAATCATTTAGATCTTATCATTTGAGGTGGGGAGAGAGCGGAAGTTGTTTCTGAAGCGGGAAGAAAAATCAGATTTAGGGATCGGCTATGGTGGTAGGGGAAGGAGACGAAAAGAAAGAAGAAGAAGAAGAATAACGTATAAAAGGGTATATTTGGGTTTTTAAAATTAAAAAAATTAAATTTGCTCATTATCATTTGACTTGGGGTTTTTGTCCCATTTTTATTTGAAACGGTTTTTATTTATTAGAAATAATATGACTGGTTTTTTCTTATCACTAGTTTGTTCACCTAGGGGTTTTGTCACTAGTTTTGATATATATATATATATATATATATATATATATATATATATATATATATATAACCACCACCTCCTCCCACCGCCCCACCAGACTTCCTTTAAGAAGTATATCATCTTCTTGCTCAACGTTAATCAATCATACATTAGATTCAATTCTTATAGGTTGGATCGCACCAAACACATATTGTTAGATATTTTCGTGTTTGCTGCTCCGATACCAATTGAAAAGGCGAGGGTACCCAAAATATACCTCAAAGCTAAAACTTTTCCTACCTATAAGTCCTTTCTCCAAAGTGGTTGTCTATGGACCGAGTCGAGACAATACAACTAATCGATTCACACTTCGTGTAAACGTCTATGGATACGAGATCGAGAAAATACAACAACGAAGTATGTTTACTTGATACAAAGGTTCGGAATTAACCAAACAAAATAGGATTGCTTATCAAGTAAATAGGAATTAACGTTTGTGTGATTTAATTTAATTATAATAAAACAATTATAATGCAGAAAATAAAAGTAAATGACACAACAAGATTTTGTTAACGAGGAAACTGCAACTACAGAAAAACCCCGGGACCTTGTCCCGCACTGAATACTCTTAGGATTAAGCCGCTACACATAATGACACCTAACCGTATAGTTGAGACCAAGTAACTAACCCTATAGTTCACTTAGTTTCGTCTGTATTCCCACGCCTCCGACTTGTGAATAAGTCACATACTTAGAATAATTCCTTTGGTTCATATTCCAAACAGTATAGGAACAACAAATCTCTTTGGTATCAACTCTATTCAACCAAGTGATATGAGTCGGACAAAGGCTCTTTGGTTTATCTTAACATAAACTCCTTCGTCGGGTCCTTAAATCTATCTTATGTTCAATCACCCAACGGTAATCGTTTAAGATTAAGCCAATCAATACCTTTAATAACAAGGAAACTTATTGATGCCAATCTACTCAATTAATCAATCCAATCTACCACAAGGATAAACCAATTATTAATTGGATCCTCTTTTACCGGAAACAAGTATTGTTCACACCAAAAATTATAAAACCCAAGTCGATTTTCAATATCTTCTTTGTCTTCAAATCTTCTTAAATCTTCAATAAAACCCGCACACAATCACTTGAATCGCTTGTGATCAATCATACCTGAGAATGAACAATGGATTATCATAAGATCGTCTTTAGAACTAACAACAATCTAAATATCCCTGTCAAAAGTCTGAACTAGTTTGATTGAATCTTATATCAAAAGAGAAGATTCTCAAGAATAAACAAACTAGGTGCAATCGATTTCAACCACCGTTAGCCAATCAAATCAATCGAAAACAAAGATAAACCGCAATTATCTAATTTCCCACCAACGGAGTCGCTACTGAGCTTCTCAATCCCAAAGAAGACTTTAAATTGAACAGTAGTAAGAGATTTCTCCTAATTAGGTTATTCTCTTCTCTGGATAGGCGCTACACATTAACAATAACAAAAGAGTAAATGCATTGTTACGAAGGATTAGTTGCTAGAAAGTCAAACTTCATGTCTTTATAGACAAGGAAGTTTGGACACCAAGGGAATTTCCAAAACCAAAAATATTCTCAAGATATTCATAAAAAGCATGATTCGGTTTTCATAATTCCTGGAAATGCTTTGTCCAAAAATAACAATCGAAATCTCTCGGAATATTTAATTAGTAAATGCACATTACTAATTTTGTAATTTCCCTACAAAATAAAATTAATAACCTTAATTAAAAAGATTCTTAACTTATTTATGTTTCGATCCTGGGATTCTCTTTCCTTAGCCGTTAAGGAATATATTTGAACAATTATAGAAATAAACATTCACAGCACGTGTTCAAAGTTTGTCGACATCTTAACTTTGTAAGTTCTATTTCACAATTACAACCTTGAAACCGATTTGCCACACTTCCAAAAAGTTTATAATGGTTCATTTGACTTTCCAAGAACTATGTGATTGATCAAACCAACATTCAATCACAATCATGGGTTTACGGTTCTACCAAAACAAGTTTCGGTTCTACCTCCATGTGAGTACTGTGCATAGTCACACTAGCTTCCCAAAAGTTCGGTTGAATAGGTACTAGGATCGGTTCCCCACATATATATGGTATCTAACTTATATATGTTGCACATGTCCATTGGATCGGTTCCCCTTTATGCTATAAAACTTACTGCACCCCATACAAGGATCGGTTCCCTTTGATGTACTGCATCCCTTACTAGGATCGGTTTCCTTTCCCTTACTAGGATTGGTTCCCTTTTCCTTACAAGGATCGGTTACCTTTCCCTTACAAGGTCAGACATACAAAATCCGATCATACCACAAGTGATTACTTAAGATTGGTTTTACTAATGAAAGTTATACCAATACATAAGTCAGACCTTTGTGAACAGTTCTACCAAGAACACAACAAGTTGTAAGCGGTTATTTGTATCACACATATTGGTTGTTCATAAGATATGCAATGAATAACAAAACCAATAACACCTGGCAATTTCCTTTTCGATCCACAAACAAGTTTATGAACTTACTTCCTTAGAACACATGTAAACATTGTTCCCTAGGATGAAATCCTCACCTCATACCCATACAGAATCACAATAGCATTCAAATGATTATGGAGATGTCTTATCTACAAAGTTTAATGGTTAATCAATAAACCTCGTATTGTATTCCTTAATATTATGTCTATCTAGAGTTTAAATATGCTTCATGATTATTTTTCAATATGCAAGACTTGAAAGATACGTTAGGGAATGAAACACTTCAAGTCAAATATCACTAACCTCAAGTGGAAGGAAGATTGTTGTCGTTGTAGCACCTTGCTTCTTCACATCTTCAAGTCTTCGCAATACTTGTAATGTCTCATATCCTAATACTTTCAAGCTAACCTATACGAAGTTTAACTCTAGTACATAATCAAGCGACTCTTAACATGAGTTTTGATTCACTAAAATATGACAACCAAACTTGACATACCAACGCTTGGTGGGTTCAACCGAGCCATGCTCTAACAGTTGTCGTCCCAGTAGTAATAGGAATTTCTTTGTCCGAAGATTAAGGATTCTAGGCCGTAATATACAATCCACGGCTAGGTTTTTAAGAACTTCTGGCCGTAATTCATATACACGCTGGGTTAGTATGAACTCCTGACCGAATACTTAACCAGAGTCTTATGTGTATCAATTACGGTTGAACACTAATCAGAACGTAATAATAAACAGCTGGCTACCCACTGCTTATAGGCTCCGAACAATCTCAACCAATGCATTTAATGCATTTCTTGACTTCTATTTTTAAACTAAACGTCTAGTTTTCAAAAAAAAAAAAAAACCGTTATGTCATTAAACCCTATAAAAGGAAGCCATTCTATCATCTCTTGCTCGCCCAAATCCTAGTTATAAGCTCTCATATTTATTCTCATCTATTTCTCATCCAAAAAAATAATAAAAAAACACTATGGTCACTCCCTACACCAATGAAGAATATTTTCGGCTAGGAAACACCAAAAATCCATACAGTAACTGCATTACGGCTGGGACGCATTAAAAACGGCTGGGAAGTTCTGGAAAAGTTCAGATTTACGGCTTGGATCCATGAAACAACCAATCCATAACCTGCGTAAACGGCCGGGAAGTGAAGAAACTCCAAGCCGTAAATACCTAATATCGGTCAAAAGTTTATATGTTTCCTGGCCGTAATGCTCCAACTGCATTGAGTTAATACGTTGCGTTTTTTGAGGAACAACTCACTAGTCCAAAAAGGGCTAATAATCACATTTTTAATTGACAGATTAATTATGTGATTAGGATTTCACAAATAAATTCTGTTATATGAAAATAGTGGGATCCATCATTTAACATAAAAAAACCGTCATTCTCAAACGTGGTAATTTACAAGGTATGTGATTTAACAATGTACCATTAAATCACGGAATAAATCCGATAAATATTTTGGTTTTTTAAACCCTCACTACTAATCTTATATTGCGCCCAAAAATGACTAGCCACATGTAGCATGGCGTTTTTATAAGGTTGAAAATGGTTAGCCGCCGGCTAATTTGCCATAAATCTTTCGCGCAGTGCTATATTGGTCCTATTCTCACGAACCCCAAACCAAAAGTGAAGTGGTTTTCTCCAAACCTATTGTTTGTTTTTATGCAAAATGGAGATGACTCCCACCTCGTCCTTATCACCCGTATCATTAGCTTTCATTTTCTTTTATCAGAAACATTGGAAACCCTAGCCGTATCTCTCTGAAAACCTCAGAGGCTTTTTGGAACCGTGTGCAAATTTTTTTGTGGCGTTAGACGGAAATCGTAATGGAAGATCGATGAAACTCACTAAGAAAAGATTCGAGCAGATCTTTCCACAATTGGATGCCTTCAAAGACGAAATGGAAGCAGAAAGGAAAACAGTCTCAATATGCCACGTGCACAAAGATTATGTTTGTCGATAATCGGTCCATCAAAAATTGCTTTATGTAAAACCGATTTAAAAGAAATTGTTTTCTTTGTTTTTTTCAAAGGGAGATGGCCAAGGCGAATATGAGGATATTCGGGGAAAGAAGTTTGAACTTCAAGCTTGCTATCATGTCGTGGAAGAAAGTAACTACGGTGACTTCTTCTTCTATTATTAAGACCCATGTTTACAATGTAATGAAAACTTATTATATGAAATATGTATTCCTTTTCTTTTCACTGAAAAATGTATGGTTTTTCCCTTCCTTGGTTCCCAAAATTGACACAATTATATAAGACCAAAGAAACATTCATTCATACAATTACGGTTGGTAAACCCATCGGTTTGTAGCCGACAGATGGGAACACTTTCCAACCCAACCGACATAGACCAATACGGCTGGGAACACTTTCCTACCCAACCGACATAGACCAATACGGCTTGGAAAACTTTCCAACCCGACCGACACAGAACATCACGGCTGGGAAAAATTTACAACCCGACCGACAAAAAAATTCACGACTTGAAACTAGTAGAACGGTGAGAACCTAGGTTTCGGTTGGGAATTCCAGGACGATTTAGAATAATTTCCTTGTTTTCTACTGATACATAACAGTTAACGACTGGGAAAGTCCCAACCGTGTCAACACAGTTACGACTAGTTCGTAAAGAACTCATAGCCGTAATTCGCCTAGAGCCAGTTTTCTTAAACCATAAATTCTTCAATCTTACATGTTAAACCAATTTAAAGGCAAAATAAATGGTGGGTTTTTGAATATGTAGCATTTTGGAGGATTTAATGTGTTTTGACAGATTCATTCGCTTAATCTTCGATCTCTAATTTTTGGTTCAATGTATTTATATACAATAGAATCATAACAAATCTATGATAATCCAAATCGTCCTGATCTTCTCATATTGAGAATAAATCTTAATAAAATTCAAGGTTTTGTTTGATTTTGATAAAAAAAAATAATCAAGGTTTTGTTTGATTTTGAGAAGAACAAGAAGAAAAAAGGTTAGGTGAATTAATTTTGGTTTTGAAAATTGATTTAGTTTTGATTAAATGTATGATAATTGTCAAGGGTATATTTGACTTTTCAAATAACTTAGGTCCCCCTTATCCCCCCTAAGTATGTTACATAGCACTTTAAGCCCCCAAATTCCAAACACTTTAAGCCCAAACAATAAGATTCTTAAATTTTGAAAGCTTAGTTCCTTAGAGCATCTCCAATGGGTTGTGGTGTGTATCCTACGTAGTTTGTATAGAAGCCCTATATTTTAGGAATTTGAGAGACATTATCTCCATCCGAGAAGATGTTTAGATTGTTATTGAAATCTACTTGTATTTATCTAATTGGTTGAACTATTTTCAGTTGATTTAACATTAATTTGATTGGTCAGATATTTTGACTAGATTTATCACATCTTGTACAAGAACCTCTAAAACTAAGGATGGACTAAAGGATGTCTTAATAACACCACGTCATCCTAACATTTTGCTTCACATCTCCGTTGGAAAAGTTTTTTTTTTGCAAAAATTGTAAAAATCCTAAGTGGCATGAAATTTAGGAATTTTGGAAACTCCAGATGGAAATGCTCTTAGAAATTCGACATTTTTTGCCCTGGAGGTCATCTGACAAACTTGTTCTCAAGTAATTTATGATTTTTTTTTTTTTTTTTTTTTGTTGTTGTTGTTTGACAAAATGATTATTGTATGGTTTTTTTTTTTTTGTCAAAAGCACCAATTTGAGCTCTTTGCATCATAATTATCAACACAATGTTGACTAACCATCAAACCAAACCATCTAACGGTCCAAAAAACCACAACACATGAGTTGCCATATTTCCTAAATACACACCATTCCCAAACTTCATTACTGAGGTTTTTCCAGTTTTCTATCTCCGCAAACTCTGCGAAATCAAAAGGGGGCGAACAAAACGAATTCTAGGGTTTCATGTATTCGAAGGGGTGGGTTTAATTACCCAAATTCATAAATGGATGATCATAAACCCTTCATTTTCTCGTCAAATTTCATTTTCTCGTCAAATTTCATTTTCCAAGTAACGTTATCTTTCACGACTTGTTTGGATTTTTTTAGAGAAGAGGGAAGGTTATTTGTGTGGATTTTTTGCCACACTTTTTTTTTTTTGAATTGCAACACTTAAGTGCTAATCTAGCACCTCCAATCTAGCCCATAAGACTTAGTCTAATGATGATACTCTATCATAAGGTACATTTCCCGCATTTGCGTTTCTGTTTGATTAGGGGGATTTTTTTTGTTTGTTCATTTAAGTGATTATTTTGATTAATTAATTAATTTTGCCTAGTACTTGTCTTGTTTAAAATTGAAAGGTCTAAGTTTATGGATAATTAGAACATGATGAGAAAAATGGAGTTTATCTTTATTTTGGTCTTATAGAATTAAGCGGTTGTTTTTGAATAATCGGTTTAGAAAAGGGACTAATATGCTTAGTTGTTTTTGGTTTGCTAAACTAAATTGGAAAAATTATTTCAGGAAATTGTTTCTTTGGTAACATATCAAAATAAGACTACTTGTAGTTTTGGTTTTGATATTGGTTATCAGAACATGATGTGTGGAACCCTTGTGCCTAACTCTACAGGTTTGCAAGTCTATTCTGAGATTTGTAAGATTCTTTTCGTGTTGTCCTTTACTTTTTCGTTTCTTTGTCATTTGTGTGACAAAAAGGGGGAGAAATATATGGAGTAAACAGGTGATGCTGGTATTGAGATTTATATTGATTGTCATCGCTGAAAAAAGAACATTGGTACTTGAATGTTTTTATCTAACGAAAGAGTGAAAGCACAGACTAAGGGGGAGTAACATGTCATATGATTGGTATAAAAAAGATGTGCGGATTGAATATCTACCTATCTTCCTTAGGGGGGGGGGGTAAGCAGTTTCACTGTGCTATTGAATCGGGAATCAAGCGGATTGTAATGAATTATTGTAATTTGTTTATCAATATTATGTAAGAGTTTTGTCACTAAAATTGACAAAGGGGGAGATTGTTAGAGCATGGATCGGTTGAACCACCAAGCATTGGTATGTCAAGTTTTGTTGTCATATTTTAGTGAATCAAAACTCATGTTAAGAGTCGCTTGATTATGTACGAGAGTTAAACTTCGTATAGGTTAGCTTGAAAGTATTAGGATATGATACATTACAGGTATTGCGAAGACTTGAAAATGTGAAGAAGCAAGGAGATACAACGACAACAATCATCCTTCCACTTGAGGTTAGTGATATTTGACTTGAACCTTTTAATTCCCTAACGTATCTTTCAAGTCGTGCATATTGAAAACATAATTGTGAAGCATATTTGAACTCTAGATAGACATAGTATTAAGGAATACAATACGAGGTTTATTGCTTAACCATTAAACTTTGTAGATAAGACATCGCCATAATCATTTGAATGGTATTGTGATTATGTATGGGTATGAGGTGAGGATTTCATCCTAGGGAACAATGTTTACATGTGTTCTAAGGAAGTAAGTTCATAAACTTATTTGTGGACTGAAAAGGAAATTTCCAGGTGTTATTGGTTTTGTTATTCATTGCATATCTAACAAACAACCAATATCTGTGATAGAGTATAACCGCTAAGAACTTGTTGTGTTCTTCGTAGAACTGTTCACAAAGGCCTGACTTATGTATTGGTATAACTTTTATTAGTAAAACCGATCTTAAGTAATCACCTGTGGTATGATCGAATTTTGTAACTCGGGTGTGTGGTTTAAAACCAGTGGAGTTAAAGAATTTAAAACCGGTGGATAAGTGTTTAACCTTGGTGGTGAGAAACCTTGAGATAAACTGGTGGACTAGTAGATACAATACCATTTGGGTAACAAACCTATCAGCTACGAGGCATGATTCTGATGGATTGAACGCTATTATACATGCCATAAGCCGCAAGATCTCTAACATCATGTGAGTACATTGAAAACTTCGAAATAAGCTTGGGATACTGTAATAAATACCGCAGAAAAAGAAGCAATGCTTCAAAACATAGTATCTAACTGGTAAAACCTTCAGATAGTTAAAACCTTTGATGATTTTAACCAAAAACTCTCTCATATAGTTAACTCTTCACATTCATTAAAAAGAACTATTCCAAAGAAATATATTGCTTTATAAAATTCTCTCGGTATCTACTATCAAGATACGAGTCTAATAAGCATGTGTTAAACCTTTCTCGGTTGAACCACCAAGCATTGTTATGTCAAGATTGGTTGTCATATTTAGTTCCAAAACTCGAGTCGTTATTATGTAAACTATAGTCAACTTCGATATGTTAGACTAGAAATGATAGAAGTATTGTGCTCCAGTTACTCAAAAAGATCTGAAGATGGATTGAAGACAACAAAGACATTATCCTTCAGCTCGAGGTTAGTAACTATGACTTGACTTGTTCCATATCTATCTTGTGTCTTTCAAGTCGTGTATATTGAAAACAAAACTGCAAAGCATGATTACACTCTAGTTAGACATAGTATTAAGGAATACAATACGAGGTTTATTGCTTAACCATTAAACTTTGTATATAAGACATCGTCATAATCGGTTGAATGCTACTTTGATTATGTATGAGTATAACGTAAGGATTTCATCCTAGGAAACAATGTTCTACATGTGTTTTAAGGAAGTAAGTTCATGAACTTGTTTATTAATTGAAAAGGAAATCGCCAGGCGTTATTGGGATTGTTATTCATTGCATATCTTGTGAACATCCAATATGTGTGATTTAGTATAACCGCTCATGACTTGTTTGTGTTCTTGGTAAAACTATTCACAAAGGCATGACTTATGTAGTGGTATGACTTTTATTAGTGAAACCGATCTTAAGTAATCACCTGAGATGGTATGATCGAGTTTGTGATTTGTGTATGACCGACTCTGGGTAAAGAGGAACCGTTCCTAGTAAGATGTGCAACACATCAAAAAGGGGAATCGATCCTTGTATGAGGTGCAGCAAAGTGGAACCGATCCTATGAACATGTGCAACACGTTTTTA
The DNA here is from genome assembly GCA_023531295.1 of Papaver armeniacum. Classification (NCBI taxonomy): domain Eukaryota; kingdom Viridiplantae; phylum Streptophyta; class Magnoliopsida; order Ranunculales; family Papaveraceae; genus Papaver; species Papaver armeniacum. Next base: position 10,791 of record JAJJWW010001630.1, on the reverse strand, counting down.
GGAAAAGGGGAACCGATCCTATGGACATGTACAACAAGGGGGAACCGGTCCTTTGAACATGTGCAGTCGGCTACAAAAAAGTCTCAATCAAATCCGAGCACGTTTTGTGTTTTTAACACCAAAATTATCCAAAATATTTTTTCGAATTTTCTATTATTCTAGAAATATTAGAGATACCGAAAATATATTTGGTTAATGTTTAAGGATGTAGACACACTTTGAACATGTGCATTAATGCGTATCTTTTATTGTTCAAAGATATTCCTTAACAGATAAAAGAAAGAAATTCCCAGGATCAAAATTAAATAAGTTAAGAATCTTTTAATTAAGGTTTTTAATTATATATATGGAAAATAAGAATTAATAATGTGCATTTACTACTTAAAGATTTTCCAAGGAGATTTTCGATCAATATTTTGGATAAGAGCATTCTCAGGAATTATGGAAACCGAATTTGGAATGTATTGAATATCTTTGAGAATATTTTCGGTTTTGGAAATTCCTTGGTGTCCAAACTTCCTTGTCTATAAAGAGCAGTGCTGTCCCGCGCAGCTGCGTGGGACGACTTCCTAAGCAACAAGATTTTGGACCGTTAGATCTTGGATTATATCTACATAGATACATGTAGGGATGTTAAGAATAAAAGATAATTATCAAAAAGGTCCCTATAATCAACTTCAACTGTTCTTCATCTTCTTCCCTATTTTCTTTCTGTCAAAATGGAACTTTCTAATCTCCATGATCGCACCGTCATAAACCACTAACTCATAGATACATCTAGTGTAGAAGCTTATGTAAAAGAAAACCTAATTTTTATTTCAAAATTTAGTAACATGATCTCGTACATTTTTTCTTTTTGTTTATCTTATCGATTCCCTTGACAGGAAACATCAACACTCAATGACATTTATGAACCTGATCATCAATTAATAGATCACATTAAATGCTTCATTCCTCATGGCTGCCTTCCATGAAATCAAAAACAAACCGTGATTTTCTCTTAGTTGCAGAAAAGAAAGAATTTACGAAGTTAAATGCGGGCAATAATAAAAACCTTAATTTTTAATCGTGGTAATACCCTCTTACAGAAAAGTATATAGAATTTATCTTATCCGTAGAAGTTTAATCCAGGCAGTATAAAATCTTATTGCTTAGGAAGCCGTCCCACGCACTGCGCGGGACATCACCGCTCGTCTATAAATACTTGAAGTTTTCCTTTCTATCAAATTAATCGTTCGTGATAGTAAACTTCCTCTCACATTGTCTTTATTACTTGTGAAGCCGCCTATTCGGAGAAGAGAGTAACCTAATTAGGCGAAATCTCTTACGGACGCTCGGTTTAAAGTCTTGTTTGGAATTGAGAAGCTCTATTAGTACCCGTTGGTGGGAAACTAGATATTTGCGGTTGATCTTTTGTTTTCGATTGATTTGATTGACTATAGGTTGTTGAATCTTTGATTGCACCTAGTTTGTTTATTCTTGAGAACCTTCTCTTGATATAAGGCTCACTCAAACTAGATCAAAGATCAACGTTTCTACAGATCTAAGTCCTTCTATATCCGTAAGATAGATTCATTGATTTGCCAGCGTTATTAGACTTCGCTTACGTGCGACAAATCAATAAGGAATCAAGTCGACTTTTGCAAAGTTATTACTTTGAAGATTAAATAGAAGATTGGAAGATTTTGAAGATTTGAAGAAGAAGTTGTTGTGAATCATTAAGAAGATATACTAGATCTACTCCTAAAGAAAATGTCTGTTTTGCTAGGATATTGGGTATTAAATATCTATTGAGAACTTTATTATGCTAGATATTATCAAATCAAGAATCTTCCGGTTTGAGTAACTAGGATTTTAGTTTACTTAGTAGTGTCTACACGAAGTTGCGAGGTTTACTTTTTGTAGGCGTCTTAATTCATTGAGTATTCAAATATGGACTAGGTCCTGGGGTTTTTCTACAAGATTGTAGTTTTCCTCGTTAACAAAATTTTGGTGTGTGATGTACTTTATTTCCGCATTATAATTGTTTTTATATTATAATTAAAGTAATTACAATTGTACGTTAACTAGGCACTGATATTTATCTTAAAAGGTTTGGGTTATCAAGTGAACACTTTGTTATAGTATTGTCTCGATTTCATCCATAGACGATCACTCAAAGTGTATTGGATTTCTCCACTTGTCTGATATAATTATTCACGTGTTAGGCCATCCACTAACCCTATTTCAAGTGGACATTGTGTTGAAATATTCCTTTGTGATTGCTGCTCCAAGAGCTTTTACACAGTGGGTCTTGTATAGGTTGTGATCAAAATAAAAGATTGTGGTGTATTTGGTACCCTCGTCTTTTCAAGCATGTCATCGCATAAGCAAACGATATTTCAAAACTAATAAATAGTGGTCTCTGGTGGTAAATCGTAGATTAATGAACACCGGTCCAGTAATCACTTATGTAATATGGGTGTATTGCTCTATATGATAGTATAAATTATTTTTCTCCAGCAGCAGATGTTTAGCCAGTACCTAAGACATGAGAACAATCAATAGCAAGTGATGATCAACAAGAAGTAATGATGTCACCTTCCTCTGCATTGGCATTTGAATACATGCTTTATTGTACTCATCATAAAGCTTCCCCATATCTTGTTTCACAGCTTTCAAAACAATCGTAACCCTAAAATCATCTTGCTCATACAAACATTCAAGATCAAATTTCAAACCAGATTTTTTCTCTCGAGGATCAAACAACTTAGCAAAATACAAAACAAAGTTCATATCTTCATAATCCCCCCAATATGTGTTGTACTTTTTAAACATTATTTCTGCCATCCTAGAAATATGAGGATCTCGGTTTCCTATAGCTCTAAGACGAACCAACTGTTCATGTATCAATGCCAACTGCCATAGAAATTCATGTGTAGTAACCCGAATTGAAGTTGAGAACTTAACAGTAACATCAAAGAAGATTTTTAAACACTTAACAAGACGCCTAGCATATGACCAGTATGCAGCATATGGAGCATGATGAAGAGGTTTGTTCTTCTTCTTAGTATTGTTCTTCTTATATACATCTCCTTCACATTCAGATTCATTAGATGAACTAAGATAATAATCTTCATTATCAATTACAACAGTATCATCATCAGTATTAGGCAAAGCTTCAAATTCAGATTCTTTGAAAATATACTTATCTCGAAAGCTCCTATCTTATCTTTCTAACCACTTAAAGACCTTTTCATAAGGAATGGCAGCTTCAAGCATCAGATACGTAGCATTCCATCTGGTCTTCACATCAAGGAAAACCATCTTCTTACAATCAATCTTCTCGAGAGCAACACATTATTTGAATTTAGCCAACCTAGAGGGAGAACCGGTAACAAACTTGATAACTGATCTGATCCTTCCTATCGACTTGTGATACAACAACACAGCATCTTTGACAACAAGCGCAAGACACCCGACTGTAAGAATGAAACAAGGAAATATCATCAAAAAATCAGAGTGCAAGCACAAAGAATAAAATCATGAAAGAATCAGTTACAAATATAAAGAGTGGACTAGAATCAATATTTTTTACCTAGTGCTACAAATTTCATGGTCAGGCAAAAAACATAGAATATGTCCTGACTCAATCTCATCAACAATTACCACTATATAGTCCAATTAACCAAAACTTAAATTGAAAGAAAATCACAAATTTGAAACTGAAATATCTTGTTAAACTAATCTACACGACTGATGAAACTTAAGAACATATCACCTTAAACAATGAGACCCTACAAGAGGCAGCTAACATATATATATTCAGTCACTGAAATATCTTGTTAAAATATAGTAACAAGCACAAAGTAACAAGCACAGTATAAAGAACTCATGGCTATGCAAGATTATATGATATCAACCTAAAGAATTGTTTTCATATTGAATCAATTTCAAGTGTCAAAATGAATAGAGCTAAGAAAAGTAATTATACATGCATGTATTGAGATCTCACTGTTGCTCTGTCCAATTGATGACACTTGTTTGAAGATACTCGGTCGCCACGTATTTTGCACCGACATTGTCCAAAGTCACACCAAAAGATCTTCTAGCCCCCAATCCAAAGAAACATTTCTCAAGCATTTTCCCAATCTCCACTCCAGTATGACCCTTGATCAAGCAAAACAAAATGATCCACTTTTGAAGCTTCCAATGAATATCAATGAAGTGCACTGGCACACACATATAATTGAAGTTGTTTGAGAAGTCCATGTATCGCTTGTCGAGAGAGACTCTTTGTTTACTTTCTTTGAAGTATTTCTTCAACTTCTTTTTCTCATCTTTGTAGATGATTAAAAGATCTCTGTAAATTGTCATCCTGCTTGGCACCTTGAATCTAGGTTCCAGTTGTTCACTATATCTCCTAAACCCTTCTCCTTATACAATTCTAAATGGCAGTTCATCTATGATGACAAACTCAGTCAATCTTCTTATACACATATCCTTGTCATAACTTACATCAACCAACTTGTGATGATTGTCCGTGTTTTGGTGGTGGAAACATCAAAGTCTTTTGACCCTTGACTTCTTTGTTGGGATTCTCACGGGACACGTGCCTAAATGTGTCTTCATCTTTGGAAGTGTCATTTCCTCTACTATGTGCTTGCAATTTCTTCTTACAATGCTTACACTGTGCTTGTTCTTCACTGAGCCTTACAAAGTCATTTCCAAACTTTTGATCTTGTTTTCCCCTTCTTCTTGGTTCAACTTCAAAAAGCGTGGTCCTGTGTGAAGCCGCTTTATGTTTTTGTGTTTCTTGTTGTGTAGCATCAACTTGAGGTGTTATACATAGTGTCACATCAGTAGACCCAGCTGCAGGGGATGGAGAGGGAGATGCACTTGCCATCTTGCAGCTTGATAATGAAACTGAACTTGATCCAAACATTACCTTGCCAAATGCCAAAGGTAAACAAGTTAGTTCTTACACATATTTATTAAAACAAAAATTCACAATTTGTTTGGGTAAACACAATTTCATAATGATTTGTTAAAGCCAAAAAAAAAAAAAAAAAAAAATTTTTCTGAATCAATTATTTTTTCAAAAATCCTCTACGAGGGGCTGAAAAAACCACAATAAAACCGTCTTTCTCACAAATTTTTGGATGTTTTTTTCCTGGCGAGATTGGGGTATACTCAAACTAATTGGGGTATACCCAATTTTATAGGGACTCTTTTTTAAGGGCAAAGGGGGAGGTCAATGGGTAAAGTTACAAAATTACCCTTTTTCATTATAACTCTAATTACTACCAAAATCAGTTTTCTTTCTTCATTACATCTTCTTCTCTTCTTCTTCTCCTCCACAACCTTACCTTACCGGCTCCATCACCCCACCACCACCAAAACTCGTCGATCAATTCGTTAAAATCGTCGATTAGAAACTCGATTAATCTTCATCAATGGATCCACCACGGAAGGAGGCAACTCGTATGAAACAATCTAATCGAAAACCCAATGAGTATAACCACGGAATTGCAAATTTGGTTGCTAAGAAAGTGAAGAGAAAAACGGTTGAAGAAGAAGGAAATGAACCAACTGAAACACGTGAAATGGTGCGCTTAAGAAAGTAAGGGCACACTTAAACTCACTCTAGTACTTCAATTTCATGTTTGCATGTCAAATTAGGTCGAAAAAATCGAATTTGTGAATTGGTAGTTACGGCGCCGGCAAGGTTTTGGTTATCGACCTTTCCGGGATTTCATAGTTAGGTCTTGGTAGGAAGGTATAAGGTTGAAGAACTTGCCGGCTTTATGGTTTCTGTAACTGCTACTAGCAGGGCCGGCAGGTTATTCAACTGTATACATTGCCGGCGTCTGTTATCTTTTAATGAAGCCGGCAAGTTTTTGTTTTTACCCTTCCGGCTACTTCTGTTGAATGTTTCCTGATGCCTAGAGTTTTTAAACCCGGAAGGGTAGTTATATAAAAACATGCCTAGGAGTTTTTCAGCCGGAAATGTATGTGTAATGGACCTTGCCGACCTGTATAGTTAAAATTTCTTGTTTTTTTTGCACGGAAGGCTATTTTGATGATACAATGCCAGCGTTGTTTGGCAATGCACTCATTTTTGGTCGACCTTACATTTATTGTTCCGCTTCGGATATGTTGAATATATCTAACCTGCCGGCATGTAATGTTTTTTTCTGAATTGTTCTTGTTCGGATTACGAATGGCAAAGAAGAAAGCAGCTACGAAAGCATCTCTTAGTCCTCCTTCAAACCCTCCTCGTGTTGGTGATAAACTATTATCTTCAAAACATCGAGGGTGTATGTTGTGCCGGCACGACAAGGTCTTAGAACCATTATCAACCCAATGATTCGATTTAGACTCGGATGAAGACCAATCAATTCCATCTCGTAGAAGAGGTGATGATGATGATGTTGATGAAACCAATCCGGCTCTTTGGATGAGGTAACCATGATGATGATGATGATGGTGGTGATCAAGACATGCATGAGGCTGGAGGAGGTAATGATGATGGTGATGATGATGATGATGGTAATGGAGATAAAGGTAAGAATATCATCGAAGATGAAATTGTTGAAGAGGAAGAGGAACAAGAAGAAGAAGGAGATGGAGATGGAGAAGGAGAACAAACTCTAGCTGTTGTTCAAGCCACCGGCTTAAACCCAACTTCAACCGGAACGAAGAAGAGGGTGATCACTAAACCTAGTGATTCTCATGCCTTCCAAACACTGATGGTTGCACCGAAAGAAGGTGAGCCTCCAAAAGGGACCCCGGCCAGATGGTGGAGATGTTCTTTTTGGATACAAAGACTCATGGGCATGTACGGTCCATAATACTATCGTAAGTAATCTTAATTCGTCTTTGTTATTTATTCAAGTGTGTAACTATCCTAATTAAATTTGCATAAAGTGTTTGTATTAATCTTGTTTTTTTTTTTTGGTATTTAGGATCACAAGCATGCCATCCGTCTCATGGCGCCAAGCTTCGTGTTCGATGACGCATACTTGGAATCTTGGCTTGGAATGTGAGGAGGTGAAAGTGATTGTGAGGAACTCTACGGGTTGTTGCTGCGGTGGAGAGTTCGAATATTAATCATGATAGAGTTACCATCTCTCGCATTCGTGGCGGTTCTATGGAGAGGCCGATACTATGTTATTCCCATTCGGTGAGATGGCGATAACTCCCACGATGATGCTCAACAAATTCTAGGCCTCGAGGTTGATGGAAAAGCAGTCCCGAGGGATTCGATAATGCCATTTCTTTCGAAAGATTTCACGGGTTGAGCAAGAAATTGACCGGTTGGAGTCGAGTTCGGACGGATGATGTTCTTGACAAGAAGGATGGTCGACTAATTAAGAAGTTTAATGTGAAGAAGTTGAGGACAAACTATGGAAGACTCGGAAATCATTGATAGTGAAGGAATGGTGCACCCGGTGCGAATCAATGCTACCGCGGCCGCTTATTTGCTATACACCACAGGCGGATGTATCTTCCCCGACGATTCAGGAAACCAAGTCGAGGCGATTTACTTGCAACTATGGATCCCTTACATGAGATGCGTGGGTATTCTTGGGAATGCTGCGGTGGTTGCCTTCTTGAATAATGAGTTGACAAAATCTTCTAGGGCACTCACTAAGCAAGTTAACGGAAACACATTTCTCTTCCGGGTAATTTTATTGTTTAAAACATTTATATTTGCAAATCTCGAAAGATCAGAGTTCTTACTAAACTTTTTTCTTTTTGCAAAGGTTTGGATATATGAAGACGCTTTCCTTCTTTGTTCAAAGACAACTCTTACGTCAAAGTGGATAACGGTGTTCCGTTACATTTGCCAAAAGCTCAAAGGCACAGTTTTAAGGGTACTCGGGGATAAGGGAAATGCCGCAAATCTTATGAAACTCCGAGCCATCGACAATTTGTGCGGAAGAGGTGATATTTGATCCGTGTCGGGAGGATAGAAATCAGGTTTAATCCCAAGGAGAAATGAAGTTGTTGCATTATACTATGGACCCTTGATGACGTGTGTTTGAAGGATTTTCAATGTCCCGATCCACATCGGGTAATCGACAATTGGGTTACGTCCAAGAAGAACCTCATTTCGATGAAGAACCGTTCTTTACCGTGAACAGGGATAACTGCACCACCTCCCAAAAAACTATTAACGTCTCTTACGATCCAAATACTGCTCAAGAACATTGGGACAATAGACGGAGGCCGTAACATCGATGTGAGTCTTTTGGGACGAGGTGACCACCAGTCATGAAGCTCTTAAGAAATACATGGCGTGGTACTTGGGTTGGGCTCGTCCCTACGTGATTAGGCCAATGACTACTGAAGAACTGGCTCGTAAGAAGAAGATGGAATCGAAAGACCCAACAACATTGCTTAAGATATTTGTAAGTATTTTAGAGTTGCTCTTACTATTTTAAGATTGATTGCATTACAGAATCATTCTATTAATTGTTTATTGTTTAATTGAATATAGAAGGATCAGTTGAAGACCTTTGTCAGGGTTTTATGTTGCGCGAAAGATAGAGGAGAACACATGCAAAGCAAGCACATTGACTATGCTTGCAATGTTGACAATGAGGATGCCCATCTATTGTTCAAGCAACTTCAAGCTCAAGTAAAGGCGGAAGAAAAAGCTATTAAGGATGCACAAGCCAAGACAAAGGCTGATAAAAGAGGACTCGTAGTGCTCCACAGTGGTGAAGGTATCAGCGGTGGTCGTGGTGGTGAAGGTAGCGGTGGTCGTGGTGGTGAAGGTAGTGTTCCTAAACGGGGCCGTGGTGGTGGTCGTGCTCGTGGGTCGTGGCCAATGAATTCTTTCCTAGTTCATTTTTATGTTGTGGTGGACAAATGTTTAAGTTAATGGTGTGGACAAATGTTTAAGTTAACGGTTTATGGGACATGTTTCGTATTTTGGACAAAAAATGTTGGATGAATGAATGGTTTGTTTAGCTATATAAAGTGTCAATACATTTGCTTGGCATGCTTTTTTAAGCTACCTGTCGGCTGTCCCAGGCCGTAAGGTTGTGAAATGACAAATTGCCGGCCATCAACAAAAATTGGGAATTACCAGGGCGGCAAGGTTGTGAAATGACACATTGCCCGGACTGTCAACAAAAATTGAGGAATTACGGGCCGGCAAGGTTGTGAAGCCAATGATCACTAGCCACATCAACAAAAAAGCTGTGTAGTTACGGGGGCGGCAAGGTAATACCATTCCTACCAAGCTAGCGTTCGTGTAAATTTAAGGGTACTAAAATAGAGACCTAGGCCATATATTGAAAAAAAAACCATTCTTGATGCCTAGAATCATGTAAGGTCAGGAGGGAAACAAAACGAGGAAAATGCTTAGGCGGTATTTTTCTAGGCATGCTAATGAACCCATACATTTCCGGCTGTTTTGGGACCCCGGCATTGTAGCAAATTCGACCCTGCCACGTGTTCAAAATTCAAATTTTTGCAAGTACAATTGCATTGATTCACTTGTACTTGGACACTATAATGACCAAATTTGGGCACCATCCTATAAATGCACTACTTATCTCCACAAAACAACACACAACTATTTGCATATACTCTCCAAAGCTCATATCATCACACACTCCATCTAACTCACCCAATAGCTCTCTACACACAAGATATGGCTTCATTTGATTCTAATGAAGATTTGGCAATCACCAAAGCTTGGTATGCGGAGACTAGAGTTCGAAGGCGGGATCCTCCGTAAGTGGATTCCACAACCTTTTTGGGCTAGGGTTCACAACACTTTTAGCCAAGAGTGTGGGAATCCTAACTCAAGAGTGTTCAACAAGTGCACGATAGGCACATAGTCATTGAAAATGCGATACTTGCCTATTTAGCTATCCAAAAACCAATTTTCAACGCTCCCCATTTTAACTTGTCCATTGAACAATTTGTAAGTATTTTTGTGGTTTATTTTACGTGATCCATGTTGTTTGATCTTCCAACTTAAACACCACTAACAAATGTAAGTTTGTGTTTTGTTTTTGTAGCATGAAGTCGCCAAAGCGCTAGCTACTTGGAGGAAAAGGGGAAGCATTCGCATTCGATGCAAGCTATCAATTCATGGAATCCAAAAAATCCCGGAGTATGCCCACGAGATGATGGAGGGTGTATCGTCTTTCGGAGGAGGAAGATTGATGGCTTTAGAAGTTTTAGTGTAGGTTTTGTGGGTAGACCTCTATGTAAACCCTCGCGAGACTATAACTCGTCCAATAGGGTCGCCTAGGGGTTCAAAGGCTTGATGCACATGCTAAGTGCATTCGTTTTCCGTCGACAAGGATTAGGTTTTATGTTTCAATCAATGAAAACCAAAATTGAATGAATAAAGTAAATTACATCTTCCATATTATGTCAGCCGGCAAGGTTGTATTTGTTTTTCATCTTTTGAGATTAATATAGCCTAAGGGTAGGAAATATTTACATGCCTACCCATGAGATCACGCCAAGATAGTCGGCGTGTTCTTCATCCTAGGACCGTTCGGCGGATAAATGGTCGGGCATTCAAAGTTGAACCTTCCGGCGGAAGAGCGATCGTGAAACATTCAAAAGTTGAACCTTAAAGGCAGTATGTTTGGTCGGAAGATTATTCAAGCCAGGACCTTACGCAGAAACATGCATTTTCAAAACCAAATTTTTTAGATCGAATCGAACTCATATGACGGATCAAAAGGTTAATCTCAATTCATAATTTCAAAATTTTAATCTAAACTCAATTAATTAATCTAATCATAATTTTAGTGTTAATTAAACGAGGCAATT